>SJYC01135975.1:0-14809 GCA_006408675.1 Madoqua kirkii
TCAAATTCACAGTTTAATTTTTAAATAATGAAAAATGATCTACAGTTGTTCTGATATTTACCAAAGATTTGTTGAATTTGGAAACATTTTCCCAATTATTTAAAAAATATAACTAGCTATAGTTTAGAAAGCCATGGGCACTTTTCCTTTTTTTTTTTTTTTTCCTTTTTCCTGTGTGTTGTATTATTATTCCCTTATGCTGCGTTTCTCACAGTAGTACTAATTGAATCAAGTTGTATAAGCATTTTATGGCCATTAATGTATATTGCCAAGTTGAATTCTAGATAGTTTATATCAATTTACCCTGCCACTGTAAATGTATAAGACTGTTCATTTTATTTTATCCTTGCCAGATTTGTTTAGTAATGTATTGTTTGACAGTTCACTAAATGATGTATGGTGTCTTCATTTGTGTTTTTCCAGGAGGAGACCTGAGGCCAAGTTTTTAGCCCAAGTAGTTTATTTGGAAGGTCATCCCCAAGTAGTTTATTTGGAAGCATCACTAGTGAATTAGAGACATGGGATAAGAAGAGAAGGGAAACAACAAAAGTTGTTTTATGAAGTCAGTCACCTCTGTATGTAACTGGAGTTTAAGCCCATTGGGAAAACAGGGAGCCAGTGTCAAAGGCATGCCTCAAAGATGCCCCAACCAAGGTGGGAGTCAATTGAAGTATCTGTTCATACACTCCTGCTCACTGTTGGTTGAGGCTACCAATGGTAGCCTGGTGCCTTAAATCATTCGGAACTTCTGATTGTCAACAAGGATGGGGAAGCATGCTATAGCAGCGTGGAAAGCAAAGTCTATAAGTACGGATATACAGACACTAGCGGCTAGAACTAGGCTGGTGAGTGTGGTCACTGATGGCACTGACCATATTATCTTGTTTTTATTGTTTTTATTAATAATATAACAGCAACAAAAACTGAAATAAAAACAAGGTGAATAGGTGTTTTTTTTTTTGTTGTTGTTGTTGTTTTGCAATTGCTTGTACCAGGTGCCTGCTCACCCTTACACATCCAGTCCTCTCCTCTCTTCATTTTATCTCAGATTCCAAGACCCCCAACTACCTTGTTGTTTTTGATGTTGATGTGTAGCTGATATTTTTAGAGGTTTTTACTGTGAATTCTGTGGTGGTGAACTCTGTAAGCATAATTTAAGACAAAAAACCTTCACCACCATCTTTGATAATGTTCTTTTGTTCATTTTATTTTGCTTTCTTGAGGTCTATTTTTTTGTTTTATCTTTCAATAATCTGAATATTTTTAACATACTTGGCTGAAATATTCATGAATCATACCCATGTGAAATATTTTTTGAGACTTTGCATATTAAAAATCATTTTCTATTATTTTCCAACATGAGTAACCACTTGATTGAATATAAAAAGCTTGATAAATGGTAGCTTCACTCAAATTCTTTTTTTTACTTTTGTTATGGATTTTAAAAATAAATAAATAAACCTGATGATTTGCATGTGTTTAGTAAACTTTCCTTTTTCCCTTTGGAAATTTTGGTACTTTTTGTTAATTACATATGAAAACATTTCTTACTTAAGTCTATATTTGTCATAAGACATTTTAATTACTCTTTATTGAAATTTTCCCCCTTTGCTTTTGAGGTAAATATTTTCTCAGAACAGTTTCCACCCTGTCTCTTCTGTTTTTTCTCTTGATCAGACCAAATGTGCATAGTTTGGAATCATAATACTAGCTCCACCAAAATATTGTCTTTTAAAGTAATTTTTGACCACATATAATTTTCTCCCAGGATTCTGGTATTTTTCTTTCAGTTCTTTCTCATTGTTGTATGATCACATCTCAGGTTTCTTATCCAAAATACAAGTTTGAAATTGTTCAAACTAGTCAATCCTAAAGGCAATCAACCCTGAATATTCACTGGACTGATACTAAAGTTGAAGCTCCAATAGTTCGGCCACCTGGTGTGCAGAGCCAGCTCATTGGAAAAGGCCCTGATGCTAGGAAAGATTGAGGACATGAGGAGCAGGGGGCAACAGAGGATGAGATGATTGAAGGGCATCACCAACTCAATGGACATGAGATTGGGCAAACTCCAGAAGATAGTGAAGGAAGGGGAAGCCTGGTGTACTGCGGTCTATGGTGTTGCAAAGATGAGGACATGACTTTGTGATTGAACAACAACTATCCCTGTTAAGGACTTTGCTCATATGTGTGTTTTTACAACCCTCAGCTTCTCTTATTTTCTGCTGTATGAATCTAATAAGCATGCTGATCCTAACTCAGAAATATATGGGTAAAAGAATTTCATAAAAATAAATTCCAGGCTCCTCTCCCATTGATAAAACAGCTTTCTCCTTTGGTAATTTGTTGTTCCCTTGATTTGTTCAAAGAGACATTGCTCCAAGATGGGAGACGCATATATGTACGTATTTTTTAAAAGACTTTATTTCTTTAGACACTTTGAGGTTTCTCTTTTAATTCTGTATCTACAGCTTCTCTAGTAGCCACATTTAAAAATTTTAAACCTGAAATATGCTTAGAGAAATTATCACTGTAACTGATCCCAATGTTCTACCTCACATAAATGCCATACCCTGTCTTCCACTTTAAACAGTTAAGGAGAGGAAAATGACACAGACTGTAACAATAAGCCCAGCATAAAAAAATGATAATATGCACAAGTGGCCAATGGGTCATCTTGGAAAATGAGGATTCTTTATATGAACACAGTTCAAAGGCATTGCTTTATGCCAGCCCCTATTAGGAAAAAGGAAAAGACATTTTATAGACCATTTAATCATATTGAAACTACTATTATACATAGATTTTGTCTTCATCTCAACTACTTGTTTGTTTTCAAGTTCTCTCAATGACCATATGTCTAACACCCAAACTTGTGTCAAAGTATATTAATAATTTAATTGAAAAAAATAATAGAAATTGCATCTTACACTGAGACCTTTATAAAAAGGTACTTTTAGACATATGCAGTTACTGGGATTCATAAAGTAAATTCTTGTCTAGAAACTTGAAGTATGGGAATGAGAGGGAAGCAGGTGAGCAGTGTGTTTGAATATATGGATTTGTGTACATATATAATATATAGTAGTAGTAGTAAGGTCGCTCAGTTGTGTCCAACTCTTTGCGACCCCATGGACTGTAGCCTACCAGGCTCCTCCCTCCATGGGATTCTCCAGACAAGAGTACTGGAGTGGGTTGCCATTTCCTTCTCCAGGGGATCTTCCCAACCCAGGGATTGAACCCCGGTCTCCTGCATTCCAGGCAGACGCTTTAACCTCTGAGCCACCAGGGAAGCCCTATATAATATATATGGCAGTGAAATTTATTTTGGGCCTGTGACCTACTTAGTTAAATATAAGAAGCAGAGAGACCTGGTCCTGGAATTCAGCCTACAGAACTTTCAATTGTTGTTGTTTAGTCACTAATTTGTGTCTGACTCTGTGACCCCATGGACTGTAGCCTGCCAGAGTCCACTGTCCATGGGATTTCCCAAGCAAGAATACTGGAGTGGGCTGCCATTTCCTTTTCCAGGGATTCTTCCCGAGCAAATAATGTGTTAGCTATAGTCAACGGTAACCAGGAATTCCTGTCGGATATAGGCTAGAAAAATCTAGGAAAAAGTAAATTCCTTGGGAATGAGAAAATTGCTCAGTGATCAGGCCTGGGGAAAGGTCCAAGGCTGCCATATTACCAGGAGTCATTTAAAGAGGCAGCTCAAATGCTGGTCTGTCTGTCATCATGGCACCTGTGAATGAATCATGGAATCATTCTCCACGTAAGTTAAGATATGTGGAGAGACAGAGTTGAGACAAACAGCTCAAGGAGTGGCTGAAAAATAAGCAAGTCGTAAATATTATTGTAAACATTGATGGAGTAGACAGTCCCTTTGAATAACGTCTTTATAAACAGCTGATTAAGTTATATTGAGAAACGAACCATTGAGAGTGCCAGAAGAAACAGCCTCACTGAATAGGTGAAATAAGTGATTTCCTAAACTGGATAGGAAATTACTGTGCAATGTATAACTGTTTAATACTACACTAGATAATTTCAGAGGCCACAGAAACCTCAATAATCTTTCATATTATCCTCCAAGCTTTCATTAATTCGTGTATTCAGCATAAATTTATGATAGTTTTATTTTGCCCTGTTCAACTACATAGTCCTACAGTAGAGATGTGGAAGACAATGTTTTATAGAGCTTTAAAAAAAGGGAGGTTTGGTACTCCTGGAAGTCACATAGTTGTAGAAATATTTAAGGTTTGTTGTTTTGTTTTTATCCATTTGTTTTTTGTCTGTATTTGGCCTGGTGCTTGAAAATATTGCAGAGTATCAAGAAATCTTTGTAGAACTTTTACTTAGGATAAATATAAAATCAGAATTTAGAAGAGTAAGAAAGTACCAAATAATTGTATTCCTTAGGGGTTGGGTGAATTTCAGTGAGTCAGGGGTACATGTGAGGATAAGGAGATTGTGTCAAATGCAAGACCTGCCTTCTTTGCAGTGTGATTAGGATGAGAAAATGTTAAGCCCCTTGAAAGCTTGTGTGTGTCCCTTTCATTATTCTGTTACCTCCAGAGATAATCTCCTTGAGTATGAGACACACATAGCTCATCCTTTTGTCCTTCAAACTAGAATAGTCCCTCGGGTTGTCTCTGCATGGGTAAAACAGAAATCCGACTAAATACAAAGAGATTTTCCTATCAACAAATCAAGGTTTTCAGATTAAGTTGAAAAATGAAATTTTATTCCATCCATATACCTCAGCACTTTCTTGTCTGAGAAATGCAGTTGGTATCATCAGTAAATGAGTCATGTTAGGAGAGGCCAGGCATGCAGGTCTAGAACCAGAAGCTTCCCTGTGCCCTACTCTGATAATGGAATTCTCTAAAAGAGCTGTGATGTGTCCTGTCTATGAAATGTTTTTCCCTGTTCCACTCATTCAGGATGTGACTCAAGGCAACCCACAACTCAAGAATTCAGTTTGGTATAATCTTAATATTATAAGTCTTGCAATGATCAATTAGGAGTGATGAACTTAATTAATGTTGCCTTTAAAATATCCTTCAGAATTCTTCCTATAAATTAAACTCAGTATGCCACACTCCATTAGAAAAAAATGAACATAAAGGATACATTTGATTTTCTCACTTTTTATGTAAGGAATAAACCAATAGGTGAAAAACTAGTGTTGGATGAAGGGAGATGGTAGCAACAAACACTGAAGTCAGAAAATCCAACATGAGCACAAACAAGCCATTTCTCCTGGATGGCCAGCCCTCTTGAGCAAGCAGACCTCTTTGCCTCTGCTTCTAGCCTTACAGCAACGTTTCTTACCTTAACGTAAGTACTTGCATTCATGCTTAGTTGTTAAGTCTTATCTGACTCTTTGTGACCCTATAGAGTGTAGTTCTCCAGGCAAGAATACAGGAATGGGTTGTCATTTTCCTCCTCCAAGGGATCTTTCTGACTCAGGGATCCAACCCGTGTATCCTGTGTCTCTTGCATTGCTTGTGGATTCTTTACCCACTGAGCCATCAACGAAGCCTGATTGAAACTCAGATTCTGATTTAGTATGTCTGGAGTCAGTCTTACCTTTCACATTTCTAGTAAAATCATAGACGAGGGTTTCCCAGTCTCAGCACTATTAATGGGTGTAGCATATATATGAGCTCAGTCATGCCCAGCTCTTTGAGTCTCCATGGACTGTGTGTAACCCATCAGGCTCCCCTGTCCATGGGGTTTTCCAAGCAAGAATACTGAAATGAGTTGTCATTTCTGGATCTTACTCACCCAGGGATCAAACCCATGTCTCTTGCATTTCCTGCATTGGCAGTTGGGTTCTTTACCATTGCACCACCTGGGAAGCACATTTTGGGCCAATTAATTTGAGGGGGGGAGGTTTCCTATCCTTAACAGTGTGAAATGTTTAGCACTCTCCCAGACCTCTACCCACTAGATACTAGTAGCAAACCCCTGACCAGTCATAATCATCAAAAATGCTTCCAGATACTGCCAAATTATTGCTAGAGCACAAAATCACCATCATAGGGGATGCTAATGCATTGCTCTTAGGAGTGGAATATTCAGAGGACTCTGCTTGAACTTCCTGTTAACTACACATCTGCCTGCAGGATGAAGAGTGTGTGCGGCCAAGAGAAAGACACAGTCTGAGCCAATGTTCCCCTTCTTGAGCAAGGACTAGGTATCAAGGACTTGGGAATTGTGAGCTAAAATCATCCAAGCTTGTTTCTAAGATTTATGAGGCCTCTTCGCTGAATCTGTTTTCCCAAAGACTAACCACTCACAGGTGTATATACCCTCAAGCCTTCAGGAGGATTGGTCAAAGGGAGACACAGTGAGAGGTATGGACTGAGCTCAGATATGAGTCCAGGATGTCTACATGCATGCAGTCCAATCACAGTGCAGGAAGAAGTGAAAGGAGAAGGAACAGGTATGGGAAAAAGCAGAGCAGAGGCTAAGAAGGGATCCTCTACATCCTGCCATGTTTTGGTACAGAAATTCTTAGAAGTCTGAAAATTATGAGTACAAGCTTGAATTTCCAGTTCATTATGAAGGTATAATTATCAAAATATTTAGTGACTTTTTTGCCTGTTTTATGACATTTAAATGTGTCATATATGAACCTCCATGTATCCTCATGCCTTGGACCCCACAAATACTAGGGTTGGCCTAGTTTCAGGCCTAGGGGAAAATTCTGAATGTTCAATACCAAGATAAGATCCCAATTATTTGGAGAATGGAGAACCTTACTGTAAAAGGAAACTAGGTTGCTTAACATGGAAGACATGTGTTAGGACTCATAACATTTAGCACAAAGCATAAAGCTTAATCAGCAACATAGCTCCCTTGGGTCTATCTGACTCTGACCATCTTCTTTGTCCTATGTCAGGCAAGGGGAAGCTTTTCTGAAAAGTATCAGTAAATATTTTAGCCTTTGAAAGCCAAGTGTTCCTGTTATAACTACTCAACTCTGTTGCAGGTTGAAAGCAGCCACAGATAGTACATAAAGCAATGAATGCAGCTTTCTTCTAATCAAACTTCCTTTACAAAACACATAGTTTGCTCAACTTTATGCTGTATTCCCCTCAAAGAAATGGGAACCTCAGTTAAACATTGGTAGGGAGTAATACTAAGTGTTGGTAAAAAAATTTCTCAGTGTATATTAAAATCAAACTATACATAGTGTGGAAGATATTGATGAAGATATGAGTATTTTTTTTTGTAATAGATTTTGTCCACCTGGTCTCAGAATGTTGCTTTTCATTTAGTATTTGTCTTTTGATCATGCTTATCTATCTATTAAGCTTCCCTGATGGCTCAGTGGTAAAGAATCTACCTGTTAATGCAGGAGACATGGGTTCAATCTCTGATCTAGGAAAATACCCTGAAGAAGGAAATGGCAACCCACTCCAGTATTCATGCATGTAAAATCCCCTGGACCGAGGACCGTGGAGGTTGTGGAGTTGAATACAACTTAGCTACTGAACAACAATCTATTTACAATGATCATCAATGTCACTACTTAGTAAATGGTATTTCATTTTGTTTATTTAGTACATTTGCTATCTCTCTAACTGAAGTCTGTATGCTCTGTGGGGTTTATTTTCTGCTTTTGTGTGCTCAATTTATGACTGGTACCTGGGTGAGCAGAAAGGAGGTAGGCACTATGTTCTCTTTCAGTTGGAAAGAAGTAAATTCTAAATTGCACTGTGGACTGAAAACTGATTCTTATGTTGGGAAGAAATATGAATGGAATCCCATTTTTAATATAAATTTTAGTATGTCTTTCCTGGAAGCTGCAACTCACTATCAGGTAGTCCACCAAGACCTTAACAGTAGTAGAAATAGAATTACCCCTTTTCTTCAATCTATAACCACCTCTAGCTTCTTAATGATTAATTCTTGTGCAAGGGCATAAAGATATTGATTTGTCCACAGTAGGACATCTGTCTAAAACAATGTCTTTTTAAAAATATGCTTACGGTTTACTGCAGTTTTAGATTCCCAGCTAATTTAGAGGAAAGTACAGAGGCTTTTCATATACTGTATTCAATCACACTCTTTCCCTTTATCAATATCCCCCATGGGAATACTACATTCGTTAGAAGTTATGAAGAGTGTTTTATTTGCCTTAAGACATCCATGTGCAATCACACAACCATGACTTATCCAGAAACACAACACAGTAATTATAAATTGAAGATGAGGCCTGGGTTCTCATTCCCTATCCATTACCTGCAATATGCATCAAGCTGTGATACAGAGAGGGAGGCAGGCTGATAAAACATTTGCAAGGCAGTGAAAATGTTTTCAGGCTGAAATTTTCAAAAATACATCTACAAGGCCAAAAGGAAATGTATCATACAGAGTACATGGAGAAAAGTGTCCCCACGATAGAAAACCAAGGTTCCTTGCTCATTTTTACCTAAAAAACAAAAACAAAAAACTTTAAGATCTTCATTCTTTTTCTGCAGCTAATATATTTCCCAAAGTCTGCAATTATCACACTTGAGTAGAGCAGAGAAAATGTGCTGTGCTTTCTACAGTACTTCTCATCCTATCCTTGATAATAATAATGGTGATGGACAGGAGTTTTATTTCTGGAAGCATGGTTACCATGTAAAACCAAATTATCAGATTTCAGGGCCAAAAAGAACATTTTGTTGGGTGTAATAGTTATAAATCATTCCTCTCTAGAATACACGAAGTTGTGGCTTTTAGCAAAGAAATATATCAAATGTAGTTTAATATTGTTTTTTTCCTCCTTTGGAAATGCATTTCAGCCAAGAGGACCCCAAAGTTTAGTAAATCTGCATGTAATTCTTATGCAGGCTACAGTTACACTTTCCCCCTTATTTTATTGAGAAATGTTTGTGACAGTTCACTCAATTTATTCTCCCAAATCTGACTTGCTATTTATAGAAGTGCATCATGAGAGACTGTGGCTTCACGTTTATTGAGACTATCAGAGTGTATATACTGAAAAAGAGTGAATGATACCCTGAATGAAAGTGACACCCCAGCAGTTCCCCTGGGAAGCTCCTTCCTGGAAGAAGTGTCATATAAGTATGTTACTATATTTTGCCATGTGTGATCTTTATCAGTCAAGCCATAATTGATTAGATTAGGTTTAAGTGCCTGGACAAAAATAACCCATGAATAGACTGTACAGTTGTCTTACTGGATTTTTGTCTTTAGATAGGTGTATTGAATTCAATGATATATAGACATCATAAGGAAATGGAAGATATGAATAAACATAAAATTTAAAGTATAATAAACTATATATTATCTTCCATAGAACTTTCTGCATAATGTTCATCAATAAGAAAAATTATTTCCATCATAGCAAATATGGGAAATGCTGAGTTAGATTAAGTTGAAGGGATTTCTTTATTAAGCAGTTTCTCAAAATGTTTAAAATACAAATTTGCATCTCCATGGAAAGTAATACCTCAAATTTTGGCTGTAGATCCTCAGTTGCTTTTTAAATGAGCTTTTAAACTTATTGTAGGACACTAGATTTACATGAATACAGTCTAGAAAATGCTAAAACAGAAGAATATGAGAGAAAAGAAAATTTAAAAAACAGGGTCAGATTCACTGAATCCCTCACATTGCTGGAAGAGGAGAGCTGATGAAAATAGGGAGCAGTGGATTTTGGTTATCAGCACATAACATCATACTTTACTGCTGCACTGCTGTCTGGGGTAGAGGATCTTGACGGCTACTGAACTGCGCTTCATCTTTATGATGATTTGCTTTGGAATTTTGTAACTCTCTCTTCCACAGAATTACTGGAGGTGGCAATGTGTCCAGTTGAAAAGTACTGTTTCTTAGTTTTCTTTGTAGATATATGTAGACAGTGAATAAATTATTAACACAAGCATAAGCAGAGTGAGTCTTAGAAAGCTCTTTTTGTCCTTCCATTTACTCTTTTGCCTGTTACCTGGAATGTGGGTATTAAAAGTCAACACACATACTGAGAACAGGAGAGAAAAAATACAACAAATTATTGTACCAATCACAGGTATTCAGTTCAGTTTAGTCCCTCAGTCATGTCTGACTCTCTGCGACCCCGTGAATTGCAGCACACCAGGCCTCACTGTCCATCACCATCTCCTGGAGTTCATTCAAACTCATGTCCATCGAGTCAGTGATGCCATCTAGCCATCTCATCCTCTGTCGTCCCCTCTTTCTCCTGCTCCCAATTCCTCCCAGCATCAGAGTCTTTTCCAATGAGTCAACACTTTGCACAAGGTGGCCAAAGTATTGGAGTTTCAGCTTTAGCATCATTCCTTCCAAAGGACACCCAGGACTGATCTCCTTTAGAATGGACTGCTTGGATCTCCTTGCAGTCCAAGGGACTCTCAAGAGTCTTCTCCAACACCACAGTTCAAAAGCATCAGTTCTTCGGTGCTCAGCCTTCTTCATAGTCCAACTCTCACATTCATACATGACCACTGGAAAAACCATATCCTTGACTAGACAGACCTTTGTTGGCAAAGTAATACTTTAAATATGCTGTCCAGGTTGGTCATAACTTTTCTTCCAAGGAGTAAGTGTCTTTTAATTTCATGGCTGCAGTCACCATCTGCAGTGATTTTGGAGCCTCTCAAAATAAAGTCGGACACTGTTTTCACTGTTTCCCCATCTATTTGCCATGGAGTGATGGGACCAGATGCCATGATCTTTGTTTTCTGAATGTTGAGCTTTAAGCCAACTTTTTCACTGTCCTCTTTCACTTTCATCAAGAGGCTTTTTAGTTCCTCTTCACTTTCTACCATAAGGGTAGCATCATCTGCATATCTGAGGTTATTGTTATTTCTCCCAGCAATCTTGATTCCAGCTTGTGCTTCTTCCAGCCCAGCGTTTCTCATGATGTACTCTGCATATAAGTTAAATAAGCAGCGTGACAATATACAGCCTTAGCGCTGAATCAAAACTCATTTTTGGATTCCTGATTGAACAAAGAAAGTGAACTCTTAGATGAAAATTACTCTCTTCACATGATCAGTTTACTTTTGAGTGTTGTGAGAGCTTTGTTTATAACTGCCTAATCCAGCTAGCTACTAACTCATACAAGGGAGGAAAGATAATCTCACAAGCTACAACAGAAAGGCATAGGTTAGAGACCTGAACTGTTAACCCACACTGCTCAAAATGGCCATAGAGCATTCAGGTTTCCAACTATAAGTAAATTTAATCATGTATCCTAAATAGAACACCAGGCATTTAGAGAATATTGGGCCACTTAAGGGCATTCCTAGTGGTTCAGAGGGTAAAGAATACGCCTGCAATTCAGGAGATCTGGGTTGGATTCCTAGGTCCAGAAGATCCCCTGGAGAAGGGCATGGCAACCTGCTCCAGTATTCTTGCCTGGAGAATGCCATGGAGAGAAGAGCCTAGCAGGCTACAGTCGATAGGATTGCACAGAGTCACACACGACTAAACCAACTTAGCAGGGGAAATGTAAGCACAGGAAACGTATTTTAAAGTATAAGCTAAAAGTCCATTATACCCTCAATTTAAACCCAGCCTTTTTTCCTGGGTCCAATCTACTTCATTTTAGCCAATTTTTAATAGCCTGTTTTTCTACCAACACGTGTTGAAGAAACTATCTGTTCTCTGTTGTATAATCTTGCTTCTTATGTCATAGATTAATTGACCATATGCATGTGGGTTTACTTCTAGGCTTTTTATCTTGTTCCACCAATCTATATGTTTTTGTGCCGGTACCATAATTTTGATTACTAAAGCTTTACTTGATGTGAAGAATGTACTCATTTGAAAAGATCCTGATGCTGGGAAAGATTGAAAGCGGGAGGAGAAGGGGACCACAGAGGATGAAATGATAGGATGGCATCACTAACTCAATGGACATGAGTTTAAGTAAGTTCTGGGAGTTAGTGATGGACAGGGAAGTCTGGCATGCTGTAGTCCATGGGGTTGCAAAGATTTGGACATGACTCAGTGACTAAACTTAACTGAACTGAAAGTCTGAAGTCAGAGAGACTGATTCTTCCAGCTCCATTCATTTCATTCAAGATTGTTTTGACTATCCAGGTTTTTTGTGTTTCCATATAACTTAAAAAAAATTTGTTCCAATTTGTGAAAAATGTCATTGGCATTTTGATAGAGATTGCATTGAGCTTGTAGATTGTCTTAGATACTATGGTCATTTCCATTTATGATAAAGGCTCTCCAGAAAGTGGGCATAGAAGGAACATAACTGAGCATGCCAAACCCACAGTGACTTCATGCTCAGCGCTGAAAATCTGAAAGCATTCCTTCTAGGATTATGAACACTACACGGATGCCCACTCTCACCACTTTTATTTGACATTGTATTAGAAGCCCTAGACACAGCAATCAGAGAAGAAAAAGAAGTAAAAGAAATCCAAATTAGAAAGAAAGAAGTAAGACTGTCACTATTTGCAGATGACATGATACCATACACAGAAAACCCTAAAGAAGCTGTCATAAAACTACTCGAGCTCATCAATAATTTCAGAAAAGTTGTAGAATGCAAAATTAATATTCAGAAATCTATTGCATCTCTGTACACTGACAACAAAACATCAGAAATTAAGGAAGCAATCTCATTTACCATCACATTAAAAAGAATAAAACACCTAAGGGAAAAACAAAAACAAAAACAAAAACCCTATGTCAAAAGGCTAAGCTCTGTACTCCGAAAACTATGACACTGATGAAAAAAACTGGAGACCATACAAACAGATGGAAAGATATACCATGCTGTTGGACTGGACTATCTCTTTAAAAGCCTCTTGTTTTATAGCAGAAGCCCTCCAAGATAAATTTCTTCTGAAATGGAATTTTGCAATATGCTTGCCACTGATTCTGTGTTTCATCCCCAAGATTCATGTCTCTGACCACACTACTGGAAGGGCATGTAATTAGTTTTCCCTGGACAGTCCTTCACTTTGCCTCAGGGCAATAGCCATCCCCCAGGTTTAGAATCCTCAGACTACAGTGTTGGTGTTATGGCCTTTGAAGTAGAATATGTAAAAATAAGGAATATGTGAAAGAATAGGAAATATGTAAAAATGTTAAGAGTTGGTTAACTGGTCTTAGTCTTGGTTGAATGGAAGCTTTAGCTGCCTTCCTTTATATTTTCTCAAATTTGTGTGTTGACAAAGATTTTCTCCTTCACAAAATTAGCTGAGGTCCTCTGAGCCCTCTTCTCAATTAGGCCTTAATCTTACCCCATAAAATCTTGAACAAATAGTAACACAGACTCTAACAACTCAAGACCAAATTGCTGTGTCTTGAGCGATTTGACACCAGATTTACAGTGTCCATAAAGAGTTTCCTGAGAAAATTCATGGAGCTGCCAAAGAAATTTGCTTTTGTAGAAAAGGAATTTCCTGTTTTCTCCAGCCACCACCTGAAGATAGGACCCTGCCTTCCAGCCTCTGTGAGAGGGTAGGAGCCTAGCTTTGATAACGACAGTTTTCAGACCTAAGTGGCTTTCACATAGGCCGACCACTGCTTTCTCCTTTTTGTACTTTTCACTTTTCTGACTCTACTGGGCCTCTGCTTCAGCTTCTTTCTATTCCTTCATTTGCTCTTTAAAATATCCAGTTACCTCTGTACAAAGCAAAATTGAACTCAGCTATTTTCTCTTCTGTAACAGTAAACATAGCTGATTAAAATATGTTCTCACCACTCACCACTCTGGCTTTATCTTTGCCAGTGAACATTACATTTAAAACAATAGTAAGAGAAATTAAGAACCAACACCAGGTACAATCAATGTATGTGGCAGTAAACTCAAATTTTTAGATATTGTAAGTTCATTTGTAAAAGATTTCAAAGAACACTCTAGAGAGTGAAAGGAAATCAACAAATGAGCTTAGACAAAAAGCAAAAATCTGAGAAAGTGTTTTTAGGTCAAATGCATCTGTGAAAGACTGGAAATGAAAAAGAAGACAGCTCACTCTCAAATAGCTAGAAAGTCATACAGAAACAGAGAAAAAGCCAGTTTGACTAATTTATTTACATAGGTATCATCTTTCTGGGGCTTCCCAGGTGGTGCCAGTGGTAAAGAATCTGCCTGCCAATGCAGAAGACTCAAGAGACATGGGTTTAATTCCTGGGTCGGGATGATCCCCTGGAGAAGGGATTGACAACCCACTCCAGTTTACTGCCTAGGAAATCCCATGAACAGCAGAGCCTGGTGTGCTACAGACCATGGGGTCACAAAGGATAAAACACAGCTGAACACACACACATCATCTTTGTACCTTAGAACATTATCTGACATGAGAGTTAGGTTTAAGAACTATATTTCTAATGAATGAATCAATTACAAAGGAGAATTCTTATTTATTTGTTCACGAGGAAAATAAGAAAATCACAGCCTTCTTTATCAAAGCAGAATAAATATTTTCTTATATCTATGAATGTGTACCTATAAGTAGGGTCAGTGACTATATTTTTTATATGCTTAAACACACATACACAACAAATTCTATAGATAAAAGTATATTCCTTCACAAAAGATGTTGGATCAAGAATATCCTACTCAAAAGAAAGAACTTACTGATATATATGGTAGGAAGAATAGAGAGAGAAAATTGTAGAACATGTTTTCTTCCATGAAGCTTCTTTTATTTAAATAAGTGAATAAAATACTCAAAATTTAAACATTTTAAAAATATTGAATATGCAAAATTCATAAAATATATGATCATCAATTAAGTAAATATATAATTGCATATAAAGACAATATCATCAACTTTTTATATATTAAATATAT
>SJYC01135978.1:0-22707 GCA_006408675.1 Madoqua kirkii
TACCTGAAAATGAGTTTTCATGGTCAAGTGTCTTTGTAAAATGTGCAAAAGCAGGATGTTTTAATTACAGTTTTTTAAGTTCTTGAAAAGCCTCTCTCTGATTCAACTTACCATCTATCAGAATCCCCTTTCTGTCAGGTGCCTAGTATTACAATTAGGATGGTGTGAAGAAGTGCTTGAATTAAGTCTACCTTAAAATGCATATTAAAAAATAATGTGTAATGAACATTTATTATGTGCTTACTGCTCTGGAGAGGATCTATCTTCCATTAAAATACTGTGTCCCACGTAATTTTATAATTATCTAAAGGAAATTATTTTAATTTATTAATCAAAATACAGAAGTAGACTATATTATTTTAAATGTAATATTGAAACTTTTGATTTTGATGGTATATTAGTTTTTCATGACAGATTAGACAGGAAATTTACATATCATTGGTGTTGATCTAGTTATTGGTTCAAGTTGCAATTGAAATTAGGGAAATAAAACTGAAAGCACCAGAAATATTAGAGTATCAGTTTGTCAGGAACATATATCACATGTAAAATAAAACATCAAAAGCAATTATGAGACTGTCAAAGGAAAGCTTGGAGAGACAACATATCTGGAGAAAATCAATACACAGGACAGTGTTTTCCTTTGAAATTTGAGAACAGCAGGGAAACCCTAGATAGATCTGTGCCCATTTCTCTTTTCTCTGCACAAGATATCTGAGAAAGTGGGCTTGAGCTGGAAGAAGCTGGATACTTGATAGTAGTAGTAAAGCTAAGAAGAGAAACAAAAGAACTTGGTATGACTCTTCAACAAATTTAGAGCAGGAAAAAGAAAGTTTAAACTATAGCTCTAAGACAAAATGAAATACACAAAAACACATCATACAGAAAGATTTTTTATTTATTTTTACCTTAAGATTTCACACTAGGAATTCAATAAAACTTAAATCTGAGGAAACAAAGAATTAAGTATGTAATCATTGTAATCACTGAGAGAAACAGGCACACACAACCCCTTCCCCCGCCAACCCCAACACACACACACACACACACACACACACACACACACACACACACACACACAGGCACACGAGTCGCCTTTGTGCCAGCAGTCAGTGGGAATGGCGTGGGAAACGGAAGCAGTGCAGAAGCTAAGAAGGTGTTCTTTCTTTTTACCTCCGGTACTGTTTTATACTATATCACTCTGTCTATTGCTTCTGTTTTGTTAAACTCCACTTTTGTGCAAGTTTATGAGACTGTCTGCTAAGAGGCTGCTTTGGCATCTGACCACTAGGGGATGCCCTCATTGCATATATTGCTGTGCAATCGGTACAGCTGGAATCTTGACATCAGTGTAGTGAGATAAATTTTATTTTTGGCTAGTTTCAGTTCTGAATTTGTTTTGCTATTGTAATATTTTTAACCTCTGACCCAAGGATTTGTCATCAGTACATTCTTCACTATGAGACATAAAGCCACTTTTTCTAAGTGCTATTAATATTCAGACACATTGGAATGTTTCTTGAAAAGAGCAGAAATCTGAGCTTAAATAGCTTTCTCCCAATTTTCTTTCAGTTTTTTGTTCTCCTCAGGAAACACACAAACCCTCATGTGTATGTGGCATCAATTATTTCAATTTCACATAGTTTCACATAATTTCACATATTTATTTTGTCTCAGCTTAAGAAAATTTCCAAAATTTATATATATTATAAAATTTAAAATATTCAAAATTTTAGTGTAAAAGAAAATCTGTTAGACTATTTAAGTATTAAATTTTACTCTCTTATTACTAGAGAACTAAATCTTTTTATCTGCTAATCTACTTGATATTTCATACATTCTAATAATGCATTTTCACTTAAATTTTATATTACATTTACAATTACTCCAGTGTTCTTGCCTGGAGAATCCCAGGGATGCGAGAGCCTAGTGGGCTGCTGTCTATGGGGTCTCACAGAGTCGGACACAACTGAAGCAATTTAGCAACAGCAGCAGCAGCAGCAGCAGCAATAAATAGTCAAATTACAATTAAAACAACTCATCATAATGTTCCATATGGCTTTCCTTAACAAAGAATTGAAATAAGTTGTTGAAATTTATATGAAAATATGAAATATGTATAATATTTTCATGTGGGCAATGATGTTACATGAACTTTCTTATATTTAAGAAATTATCAATGTAAGAGTTCAGAATCTTTATTAAATTATTAGTATAACATTATAAATAGTCTTAGAAAATGTCAAAAGGGTTTGAAAAACTTTAAATTGCAGAAAATATTAATAGTCTATTGTCTAGATTATCCATTCAAGTGATCTACATCTTCCTTGGTCTATGAGCTATTTTGAAATTTTGTAAGTTACAGAAAACTTATAGTGTAGATGATTTCTGATCATAAAGGCAATTGTGTCTAGTGAAATGAAATTGATTACTGTGCTGGGGATAGATCTTTTTAAAAAATCCTTTTACAAATTTATTTCAGAATTTGTTTCCTATGTTTGTGTGGATTTTGGAATTTTCTTTTGAAATGTTTTTAATAGTTTTCATGTTCACTATTAAGTTAAAATCTTTGACACATGTTCATCTTATATTTTTCTGGTACGATTTTGATATTTTCTAACATTATCTATTAAAATGGATAATGAATTCATTAAAATGAATTAAAACAATGGATGAAAATTTGATCAACAATACAGTCAGTTTCCACTAAAATAGAAATTATTACAAAATTTTAAAATAATTTTTATTAAAAATGTCAACTAAGATGTGAATTCTCTTAAATATATTAACATACAACATTAATTTTACCAAGGAAAACCTTTTAACAAGTCATTTCTTTCCTGAGCCATGGGTTTGAGTATTCAGCTTTGCACATGATGGTGATGGTTTTGTTGCTATCATGTCCAAATCTTTGCTACCCCATGGACTATAGCTCACCAGGTTCCTCTCCCCATGGGACTTTCCAGGCAAGAATACTGGAGTAGGTGGCCACTTCCTTCTCCAGGGGATCTTCCCCACCCAAGGACTGAACCCTGGTCTCCTGCTTGGCAGGCGGCTTCTGAGCCAACTGTGAAACTTTGGATATAAACACTAATAAATCCCTATGATCAATATGTGTCATATATATCTTATTTTTTTCAATAACTTAGAATAAAATGTGTATGGGTTTTAGATATTAACATTATACTTAGATAATGGGGGATATATTAATACTTTTGCATGTAACATTATACAATTATATTTCATCTCTCCTCTTTTCACCAAATCACTTCCTTTTGCATCCTATTGCAGCAAATCTAAAGAAAAAGTTTTATGATACAGATACAGGTATGGGGGAATTTACTTTCAGATATCCTCAGATTTGTCTGACACCCTGGTTACATTTTGATGTATGACTAGGCAAGGTGTAAGGGTATCTACAAGAATAGATCTTCAGTGTTAGGGTGGTCTACGTGAGAGTAAAAGAATTTATTCTCCCTGGGGATGGCCCACATTTCAGACCCATTTTGAAATTTCAGTTTCAAACAAATACTTTTCCTCTTAAAGTGAACAATTCTTGAGCCTTCTGATACATGGCAGCCCTACTGCCAAGGTGAAATCCATCGTGGCCCATTGTTGCCGGCAGAGCAGCGCTGAGGTTCAAGCCAGCGGGGCAGTCAGCTGCGGAAGCAGTCTTTAGAGAGCACTGAAATATCCCTGGAGCACTGAAACACTGCTGAGAGTAGCTGCTGATGAAGACTTGTGGTTATCAGCCTAAGATGGCACTCACAATGTGTCTCTACGGAAGGGAAATACTCAACTGCACATACTCCACATTCTCAATCAACTGATTCTAAATCAATTCTAAATCTAAATCAATTGATCAGGTGATGGTCACATAGTCCCTTACCTCAGTGGTTCTCAATTACGAGCAATTTGGCACCCTAAGGGATATTTCCAAAGTCTAGAGACATTTTTGGAGTTCAAGACATGGGTTTTGGGGAAAGCTGTTACTATCATCTAGTGGGTAGATTTGGAGACATGTTAAACATTCAGTAATGCACATGATAGACCTCTATAAAAAATTAGCCCCAAATGTTGCTGCTGCTGCTAAGTGGCTTCAGTCATGTCCGACTCTGTGTGACCCCATAGACGGTAGCCTACCAGGCTCCTCTGTCCCTGGGATTCTCCAGGCAAGAACACTGGAGTGGGTTGCCATTTCCTTCTCCAATGCATGAAAGGGAAAAGTGAAAGTGAAGTTGCTCAGTCATGTCCAAAGGACCTCATGGACTGCAGCCTACCAGGCTCCTCAGTCCATGGGATTTTCCAGACAAGAGTACTAGAGTGGGGTGCCATTGCCTTCTCTGGCCCCAAATGTTAGTAGTACTGATTTGCAGAAACCCTGGCTTAGCATAAGTCACCTTTCTTTATTGAAGTATGTGCATGCATTCCAAGTCCCTTAAGTCCTGTCCAACTCTTTGTGACCCTGTGGACTGTAGCCCACCAGATGCCTCTGTCCCTGGGAGTCTCCAGGCAAGAATACTGGAGTGGGTTGCCACGCCTTCCTCCAGGGGATCTTCCCAACCCAGGGATCAAACCCTCATCTCTTGCCTCTCCTGCATTCATAAGGGGGTTCTTTACCACTAGCCCCACCTGGGAAAACTTATTGAGGTACAGTTGATATACAATATTATATTAGTTTCAGGTGTACAACATAATTACTCAACACTTATACCTACTGTGAAATTATCACATGGTAATTCTAGTAGTCCATCTCTCACCATATAAGTTAAACTATTGACTACATTCCCTATATTGTACACTGCATCCCCATGTCTTATTTATCTTATGACCTGAAGTTTGTATCTCTCAATCCCCTTCAACTGTTCCACTCATTCCCTACCCCGTTTCCTCTGGCAAACATCAATTTGTTCTCTATATTGATTAGTCTGTTTTGTTAAGTCTTCTTTTTTAGTTTACACATATAAGTGAAATTATACACTATCTTCCTCTCTCTGATGAATTCAGCTTGGTAATACTATAATTAGATATTTTTTGTGTCTAAATTAGTACTTAATTTTAGTTTCTTTACTTTTTATTTATACTTTTAATGTTTCTTTTTGTAAAGAAATGGTTGGTGAGCTTTTATTCACCCCTGTCAATATTCTGGAATAGTTTAAGCAAAAATGAATCTTATCTTATCAGGTCTTTGAAGATCTGATAGAATTTTCTTACTGGAAAAGTTTAAATCTGCATTCTTTCTCACTGCACCATTTGGAAAGTTAGGTGGCTCAGTGGTAAAGAATTTGCCTGCCAACGCAGGGAATGGGGTTAAATCCCTAGATCAGGAAGATCCCATGGAGCAGTGGTTAACAACCCACTCCAGGGCTTTCTGGCTAGCTCAGATGATAGAGTATCCTCCTGCAAGGCAAGAGACCTGGATTCGACCCCTGGAATGAGAAGATCCCCTGCAGGAGGGCATGGTAACCCACTCCAGTCTTCTTGCCTGGAGAATCCCCATGGACAGAGGAGCCTGGCAGGCTACAGTCCATGGGGTCTCAAAGAATCAGACATGACTGAGCATGCATTACATTTTTCATTTTCTCTACAAAGATCGGCCCACTCAGTTTTCTACCTGATATTAAACTCTTTTTAAAATATAGACTGTCTTATTACATTGTCCATTTTATCTAGATAATCATATAATTGATATGAAGATATGAGTGATATTCTTTTATTAATTTAAATACATTATGTAAGAAATGCATGTATACAAATCTCTGTATGATTCCATCCTGATGTATATATGCATATTTTATTTTATATGAATGGATAATAGGGATAATAGTAGGCATATTTTTCTATAAATTGCTAGTTTACATGTCTCAATTTATAATATGCTCCTCAAATATTTCCCTGTCAATTTATGTAAATTGCCTTCATTTTTCTTTTGATGATGCATGTTTTACATAGGGTTTAGAGGTTATCTTTATAATTACTTTCACCAGATGCAATATGCTTCTCTTTTGACTTCTTCAGAGGATGATTGTCTAGATTATTAATTTTCGGTTTTTCTACTTAATTTTAATATTTACTAGGGACTTTAATATACCTTCCATTTGACATTTTGAATTATATTTCTTTTCACAAATCTTTATTCTACATGGTTATTAATAATAAGGCTTGCACTATCCAGTGGGCAGAGAAAATAATATGCTATTTTTTGCTTTTAATTTCACTTGGGTTCCTAATATTTCTGCCCATTTCTGATTCTTTTCCCCCATCTTTCTTTTCTGTTTCAAAATTTATCTTTGCTTTGTGTTAGCATTATTCCTTGGAAAATAAAGCGACATAATTCCACAGAAAGATTGCTGACTCCAAAATCACATTATGCTTCATATCATCACATTTTAAAAGTAACAATTAGAGGTGATGACAGGGTGCTCTACAAAATATGTATTTCCTCACAGTGAAGGAGACATACTAAAGAAAAACCTTGACAAAATGCCATTCATATTCCCACAATATCTCTGTGCCTGGATTCTTCATGTTAGCCAAAAAAATGTTAACACATAGTCAACACTTAGAATTGACATTTCCATGTTGAATAATTACATTTTAAAGCCAGGATTATTTTAGTTATAAGTTACAGAAACTGATTTTAAAAGTATTACAAAAAAGCAGGAATACAAAGAGATGGATTTTAACTGCAGAAAGCTTTTCCTAATGTCTACAGTCAGGTACCAGGAAGCCTGGGCAGAAGGAAAAGGGGGCGACAGAGGATGAGATGGTTGGATGGCATCACCGGCTCAATGGACATGAATTTAGGCAAACTCTGGGAGATACTGAAGGGCAGGGAAGCCTGGTGTGCTGCAGGCTATGGGTCACAAAGAATCAGATGTGTCTGAGCGACTGAACCACAACAACCAGGAACCCATCAGTAACTGAAGAAACTACTATCACTCGTGGAAGCTTGTCACTTATCTCATTTGTCTGTTTTTCTATATGCTCACTTGTTTTTCTGAAGAATGTTTTTCTTTACTTTCTCAAACCAAATAATGATTTTATAGGTCCTGTTTTCAAAAGTGACCAGTATTCTCTCATAAGCCTGTAAAACAAAATACGCTGGAGAAGTTAAATAGGGTGAGTTTATTCAAAGCTAGTATATAGGGAAGTGAGATTGACCTCAACTGTGCTGCATCAAAAGGTAGTTTTAAGACTCGTGATGAGCAAACTACTAAGTACTGGGTGGAAAAGTACTAGAGGGGGTCACGGGGGTGTTGATCAGTAGAAAGTGTTGAGCAGGATGAGTTACTCCTGAATTTGCAAACGTTTTTCTCTGTCATTAGGCCCCGTTTTTTTGCTAAATGATACCCGCCTAAGTTAGGCTTCTCATCTTGCAAAGCAACTGGGACATAGGGATGCTGTCTTCCTTGATTTCAGATTTCAAGTGAGTGGCTCTCAGGTCCTTGAGAAGAATGTCCCTGGGTTGTAAAGCTGGCAGGAAGTGGGGAGAAGCCTTTTGCACTTTTCAAAGGGACAGAGAAATAATTTTAAATGAGAAGTTTTCTCATATGTGCTCTGAGAAAAGGGAGGTGGTCAGTGGCCTATAGTCTGGAAGCAGTATTGCTAATCGTTAGTCAAACTGGAGTATTAAGGCCCTGTGAGTTGATCAGGGTTCCAGATTCTCAAGTGTGTAGAATTGATTGATTCATGAGCGGTTACATGCGTAATCCAGATCCAGTCAAAATTAGCTATTCAAGTAGTGTAACATGACTTTTGGAGGAGGGCGGTTCTAAGAGTCGTGGTTATAGCTCTGCAGGTCTACAATGGCAGCCACTGAAAACATTTGCTGTACTCTTGCCCTGAAATAGTTGTTTATCATTTTGTAATTTTAGTGCATTAATGTTAAATCTCCCAAGAAGCCCATACAATAAGAAATTGTAAGAAGGAGAGATACTAACATGTCTTAATGCTCTGCAACCAGTTAACAGAATATGCATGTTAACAAAATATGGTAAAACTGGGGGAAAAATGCGTAGTTTATGTAAAAGCTAATGAATACTTGAGACTCTTCTTTATCTCTATGATATGGTGTTGTATTTCTCTGTGATTGAATCTCTGAGATGTATTGGCCACAGGATGCTAGGTGGTGCATATATGAAAAAATTGATCAGCTGTACCTTCAATAATTATATTAGTGTGTTGAACTAAGAACTGTGTATACACAGATAGGAAGACTTAAACTCCCAAACGGCGACTTTGAAACACTGTGGGAGAACAGAATAAGAGATGCCAAGAGTCAGGTGGGAGTAAAATGGAGGGCTAGTCAAGCCAGCTGGGGTGAGAAGAGAAGGGCTGTTCTCTGAAGGCTGCGACCCTGAACCAAGTATAAGAGCAAGTGGGAGAGAACTGCACATGGAGGCCCAGAGTGAACAGACATCACAGAGCACAAGGAGAATTGCAAAGCTTACTGTGCAACAGCAGGTCAGACTCCAAGTCAGCAATGGACGAGACTGGAGAAGTAGGCTAGATTATGGAAGGCTCATATGTGTCCTATTAAAACTTTGAAGTTTTACGGCAGATCTTTCCAGGTAATCTCCATTAAAGAAAACGTACTTTAGTTCTTGCAGGTGTTCCAGGTTTTTCCCATAATGGCATATGTTAAAAGCAATGAAATTCATGCAGCACTGGGAAAAGGGAAGAGGCAGCTAGCTTGCTTCAACCCCTCTCCTGCTTCGGAACCCCATCCAGCTGCACCAAGGACAGTGGTTATCAGTTGATACAACAGTGGGCTGTAGTGGGGTGTTGTTGTAGATTTAAGGCTTTGAAATGCTACTGCTTAGAGGAGTGATCCCCAACATTTTTGGTACCAAGGACCAGTTTCCTGGAAGACAATTCTTTCATAGATGGGGTATGGGGGCAGTTTCAGGATGATTCAAGTGTATGACATTTACTGTGTACTTTATTTCTATTACTATTACATCACTTCCACCTCAGACATTAGATGCTGGAGGTTGGGGACCCCTGACTTGGAGTACTGAGGATTACAACCTGAAAGTAAGGAGAGAAATTTGAGGCAACATGATGGCTTATAAGAGCGCACACTAGAAATTAGGACGTATGACTAAGAGAAAGTAGTAGATGTGCAGAAGATGCTTGGACACCTTTAAGACGTATTTAAGAGTTAACCTTTACAGAGCTTAGTGATTGATGGTAGTGCAGAGTGAAAGATAGGATGTAGTCTGGGATGACTAGCAATGCCAGCTTTATGTTTACATACCAGGGTTATAGTTTTTTTCACAGTGGAAAGGAACAAGGCGATTCAAAGTGTAATGGTAAAGTGTCAGCAGAAAATGAGTAGGCAGGGAGAAAAAAAAAAAGAAATCGTGGGTTGGGGGATAATGTGAAGACTCAAAATCAAGGCATATTTAGAAGATAACAATTCCAAAATGTAAAGTGGATTCCGGGTGGTTCAATGCTAAAGGACACGCCTGCCAATGCAAGAGACACAGTAGACACCCGCTTGATCCCTGGGTCAGGAAGATCCCCTGGAGGAGGGCATGGCAACCCACACCAGTATTCTTGAGGGCTTCCCCTGGCGGCTCTGACATAAAGAATCTGCCTGCAATGCAGAAGACACGGGTTCGATTCCTGGATCAGGAAGATCCCCTGGAGAAGAGAATGGCAGGCCATTCCAGTATTCTAAGCTGAATAATCCCATGGATAGAGGATCCTGGCAGTCTACCATCCATAGCGTCACAGAGAGTTGGACAGGACTGAATAACTGACCCCGCAAGCACAAAGTGGATGAATATGAGGCTTGAAAGGCAGATCTAGCCATTAGTTGAAAGTTAAGAAAGTTCTGCTATAGAAGGAGTCAAATGGAGCTGATGGTACTTTCTTCTCATGAAGAGGAAATAAAATTAACTTTGCTGCATTGCTGGTCTGAATAAGCTCCTAGGATCCTTAGATAATTTGAAAGAAATCCAGAGGTTCAAAACATAAAATTCTGCCTCTCTCTCTCTCTCTGTCTTTCCCCAGCTTTCCTATGTGTTGACATGTCAGGTAAACTTCTTATCACATAGTGGCAACACAACATTTTACCCATGGCTCCTTAATAATTCCCATTTTAGAGAAAAAGATTTTTCTTCTCTTTATAAATCTACTCTGAAAATTAGCATGCAAATGATGTAACAAATTGATCCTCCATTTCTGTATTTTTCTACTATCATGGGCCCAAAGCAAACAATTCATGTACCAATATAGTTGTGCAGACCACATTTTGAATTGCACTAGGTTGGTGATCTTCCAGCATTTCAAAAACCATCAAACCCAAACCTGAGCTTCTCTGAATATAGTGGGAATGGTGTCTGAATAGCCTTATATCTTGTCTTAAAAAGAGTAAGGAAGAGTCCTGGTTGTATAGCCTCACTGAATGGGAAAGTTGTAGATCCTCAAGAATTATTTTACAAAAAAAAAAAAAAAAAAGGGTTTGGGCAACAACAGCAAGTACCTTTACAATAAATGTAAAGAAAATACCCATAGGCCCTGCCCTTTCGGGGTGGATGTGTTAGAATATGACCCAGAAATAATATCTAAGTGTCGAACAGTCCTGTAGGTCTAAGACCTTAGGACAAGTTCGTGCTTCTGCCTTTTTACCATGAAAATGCCTTCACATGATTTTTTCTTCCACCTACTATCTGGGCTTCCCTAGGGGCTCAGTGGTAAATACATAAAAGGAAAAGAAGGGAAAAACACCTAAACAGGAAGACCAAAGACAGAATCTCACAAAGTCACATAGGTGGGTCCAAACCGTAGTCCCACTGGGACATGATCATTCCTTTCAGGGTAAATAGTGCAAACTTGTCTTTGTATGAAGAATCTCCTCAGTATGAATTGATAATGCTAGAAAGCAAATACTGTTCTCCATGGCATGACAGCTTTTTATAATCTATGATGAATAATATATGACAGATTAAAGTTTGTGTACACATGCGGAAGGCTTCCCAGGTGGTTCAGTGTTAAAAACAAACAAACAAACAAAAAAGCTTGCCAGCCAAACAGGAGATGCAGGAGGCAAGGGTTGGACTGCTGGGTCAGGAAGATCCCCTGGAGAAGGAAATGACAACCCACCCCAGGATTCTTGCCTGGGAAATACCATGGACAGAGGAGTCTGGAGGGCTGCAGTCCATGAGGTCACAAAGGGTCAGACATAACTTAGCAACTAAGCAACAGCAAAAACTGACTATTAATACATACACAGATCATGAAAGGATATTTGCCATTGAAGGTTGATTGAGCATATGCTATTTTATAATATTTTAAACTATTTTCTGGACTCTTCAATCTTAAGTTTAAAAATGAATAAAACCAGGCACACTTTACAAGATGAAATATTCGTATCAGTAATCTTCTGATGTAACGTTGTGCTTATTTCACTAAGTGGAGAGAAATGTCAGTAAAAATGACCTGCAGACAACAGTAGTGAATATTTGTCCCATTTAGCTCACTACCTCACTGATGAGACATCTCTCTCATGAGATCGTAAGCAAGCATTTGAAGGAAGGACATCTTTCTTTTGTTTTCAATTGTCCTCAGCACCTAGCTTCGTGTCTATCACATATACAGTGCAGATGGAATGAATAAATGAGAACAGCTATCTTAATGAAAAAGTGCTGCAACTTTCCTTTTTCCTTATTGAACCAGACAAGATTTTTTTTTCTTTTAAAAAATAAAATAGAAAAAAAATGTACCAATGAGTAAGAAAAACCTGTCTTCAGAAGCAAATTTATTTCCAAATATTTATATGTTTAATTTTCAACTGGACATATAAAGGCTGAACTTCTTTTTCACCTTTGCTCTTATAAATATAAGCTTTATGAAGTCTAAGGGGCAGGACAGCTGCCAATCATAGGATAAATGCTTAAAGCTTCTTTTATTATTTTTCAGCTGGTGCCCTTTGCTGAAGGATATCTCCTGTTTTCCTCAGTGGCAGAAGCAGAATAAAAACATTTCACTTTATGGAAGCAATTAGACACACATCTGTTCCAACCTTCCATATTAAATGCCTAACCACACAAACTCTGTGAGTTTCAGAATATCTGTTTGCAACAAGGGAGGTTTTAAGTCACTATTGATGTATGAGGCCATGTTGTGAGACACAGCCCTCTTTCACTTTGGTTCAGTAAAAATGCAACCTTTCATTCCTTGAGTAGTTAAAATGTATTTCTGTTGTGACCAACCTAAGAAGGATTATGATAATCCATTTGACTTTTCATATCTGTTTACCTTGTGGATAAAAGATGTGTTTTCACCACTGTATCCCTAGTATTAGCTTGGTGAGTGTTCAATAAATCATTGTAGAATGCCTAAATGAAAATATGCATCTGAGCATAGGAAGAAAACTAAATCATTGAGATTCTTACACCCAGATGTTATCTTTGAACATAACTTTATTTGAGGATGAAACCTGATTTTATTTATGTACTAATAATTCAAATTATAAATCACTATGATAAAGTTAAGTATTTTTAAACAACGTGCACATACCCATAAACATTAAGTCACACAAGTATAAATTGTCTACGAGCTACTCATTCACAAGTTGATTGAGCTTTAGGAAATAAGATTCTAGGTGAGATATCATAAAATATTTAATACAATATAGAAATGGTAAAAATAAAAATGATACATATGCATATATCAATAAAAAATTTTAATGCATAGAATATTTGTCCCATTTAGCTCACTACCTCACTGATGAGACATCTCTCTCATGAGATCGTAAGCAAGCATTTGAAGGAAGGACATCTTTCTTTTGTTTTCAATTGTCCTCAGCACCTAGCTTCGTGTCTATCACATATACAGTGCAGATGGAATGAATAAATGAGAACAGCTATCTTAATGAAAAAGTGCTGCAACTTTCCTTTTTCCTTATTGAACCAGACAAGATTTTTTTTTCTTTTAAAAAATAAAATAGAAAAAAAATGTACCAATGAGTAAGAAAAACCTGTCTTCAGAAGCAAATTTATTTCCAAATATTTATATGTTTAATTTTCAACTGGACATATAAAGGCTGAACTTCTTTTTCACCTTTGCTCTTATAAATATAAGCTTTATGAAGTCTAAGGGGCAGGACAGCTGCCAATCATAGGATAAATGCTTAAAGCTTCTTTTATTATTTTTCAGCTGGTGCCCTTTGCTGAAGGATATCTCCTGTTTTCCTCAGTGGCAGAAGCAGAATAAAAACATTTCACTTTATGGAAGCAATTAGACACACATCTGTTCCAAACCTTCCATATTAAATGCCTAACCACACAAACTCTGTGAGTTTCAGAATATCTGTTTGCAACAAGGGAGGTTTTAAGTCACTATTGATGTATGAGGCCATGTTGTGAGACACAGCCCTCTTTCACTTTGGTTCAGTAAAAATGCAACCTTTCATTCCTTGAGTAGTTAAAATGTATTTCTGTTGTGACCAACCTAAGAAGGATTATGATAATCCATTTGACTTTTCATATCTGTTTACCTTGTGGATAAAAGATGTGTTTTCACCACTGTATCCCTAGTATTAGCTTGGTGAGTGTTCAATAAATCATTGTAGAATGCCTAAATGAAAATATGCATCTGAGCATAGGAAGAAAACTAAATCATTGAGATTCTTACACCCAGATGTTATCTTTGAACATAACTTTATTTGAGGATGAAACCTGATTTTATTTATGTACTAATAATTCAAATTATAAATCACTATGATAAAGTTAAGTATTTTTAAACAACGTGCACATACCCATAAACATTAAGTCACACAAGTATAAATTGTCTACGAGCTACTCATTCACAAGTTGATTGAGCTTTAGGAAATAAGATTCTAGGTGAGATATCATAAAATATTTAATACAATATAGAAATGGTAAAAATAAAAATGATACATATGCATATATCAATAAAAAATTTTAATGCATTACTAAGATTATTATAAACCCCTTTATAGCTAGTGGAATTTTGTCTTTGTTGCTGGATTCTTGCCCCTCTCTTTTTTCCATCTCTGTATCACCCTAGTTGTGGAATTGATTGACTTTTATTTTTTACTTCCATATTCAGAATATTCTGAAGATTAATCTCTTGTCCCATTTATTTGCAAATATTTTCTCCCATTATGAGGGTTGTCTTTTTGTTTTGTTTATGATTTCCTTTGCTATGCAAAAGCTTTCATGTTTAATTAGGTCCCATTTGTTTATTTTTGTTTTTATTTTCATTACTCTAGGAAGTGGATCAAAAAAGATTACCACGATTTATATCAGAGTGTTCTGCCAATGTTTTTCTCTAGGAGTTTAATAGTATCTGGCCCTATATTTAGATCTTTAGCCCATTTTTTAATTTAGTTTTGAGCATGATGTTAGAGAGTGTTCTAATTTTATTCTTGTAAAAGTAGCTGTACATTCAATAATTTTATTTTAGTTTTAGAACCTTAATTTATTTTGTAATGACCATCAGTCTCTTGGTACTTTGCAACTTATGCTCTTTTTGAAATCAAGAGATCTCTCATTCTCTCTTTTTATAAAATTTAACACAATCTTTGTTTTCTAATATGCCCTTTAGTTAATCTTGTTGTTATTTAAAGGCAGCTAGATTGGAGAACATTTGGGAATGTGCTTGTTAATCTTGATAAAGTTGATATTAAGTGAGCATGGGCCTCAGTAAAGTTTTTAAGCCATACAGTCATAAGCACAACATTAGTCTCTTGACAGAAATGATAACTAAAGATCTATTAGATGGTGAGATATGAGGAGGTCTTCTAGTAATCAAAAGTGGCTCCTGGGTTCTTCTGATGTCTCACAGCATCATATTTGTGACTATTTTAAAAGGCACTGTTTTCAGTCTCTGAAAATCTTGCTTGATTTGTTAACATCTGAACATTACTGCCTTGAGTGGATGACAATTAGATTCATTAATTTGTTTCCCTTCTCACTTGATTTAATACCTCCTCAATAATAGAGCTCACTAGCAATTGTAGTCTTGACTTCAATGCTTATTAGCAAATTATACTTTAAACTGAATATTAAATTATCATCAACAGTTGTGGATAAACAGAACATTTCAAATCTGGAAAAGGAACTTAAAACCTCTTTTTGGCATTTGCTTTCAGAGGCATAGGATTTTATATAACCAGAATTCTTTAGAAGATAAAAATCTTTGTGGCATAATTTTCTTACACTATTTTGCTAGGGTAAAAATAGTTTGTATAATGAGCAAAGGTGTGTTCTTGAGTATAAATTATTAAATAATTCTTTTATTCCCTAAGAGAGTGATTGTTCATATAGTTGATAAGCACTGAATCTTCTAACAACTTAAATGTATCCCTAAAGAGTCTTGATTGAAAGAGTTTCAGTTTATTTTAGTGAAATGCTAGTTTTTAAATTAAAATCCCACTGTAAAGAATTAAAATTTTGGATTAGCGAACATATTCAATATCCCAGAAGATATCAAGAGACATACAGGCTGAGTTTTGGCTCAGAGACTAACTACAGAGGTAGGGGGAATAACAAAAGAAAAGTCCTTTTTTATTCTGAACGTACTTATCTACACAATACACATTTGAAAGCCAGAGAGCAAAGATCATAACTGAGTATCCAAGCAAGGTAGGTGTTGTGTTAGGAGACCTTTCTTGTTTTCATATGAAAACCCAGAGAGTTGCACCTTTTGGAAACTGGTAAGTCAACTTTAGAATTGTTTTCCAGATTCCAACCTCAATCATGTGGCACTTCTATAGATGCCACTGTGACTTCATACAAAATAGAGTGAAAAAGGGAAGAAAAATGAAAAAAAGTCTTCCTCAAACTGCCTTCACATGGATTGGTTACACAGTTATACATGAAGTAGGTTGAGCCAGTGACTGTCAAATATTTAACTACATTTGAGTTTATTCCAACTACTGAAATATAATTTTTCAAGCAAAGACTAATGCTGAATATCTAGTCACATTGCACACACAAAATAAACCAACTTAAACATGAACTTGAAGCCATAATAAAAATAAGATAATATTATTTGACTCATATAGACTAAAACATTGGGTTTTTTAGCAAATTGTCCTCCTTTTTATTAATAGATGATAAATGTCAACATTATCTGATAAGATAATGAAATTAGAAAGATTGCATTGGTAAAACTAAGCTATAACCTCAAACAGAACTTCAGATATAAATAGAATGCAATGACTGAAAAATTCGGGACAGCACTCCAGCACCAGCTAAAACAGAACAGCTCCCCATATACGCACCTCTCCCAGGCTTCGCAGATGGTGCTCGTGATAAAGAACTTGCCTGCAATTGCTGGAGACATAAGAGATGTGAGTTCAGTCCCTGGGTCAGGAAGAACCCTGGAGGAGGGCATTGCAGCCCACTCCAGTATTTTTGCCTAGAGAATCCCCATGAACAGAGGCATCTGAGGGGCTATAGTCCATAGGATTACAAAGAGTCAGACACGACTGAAGGGATTTAGCACACAGGCATGCACTGATCTCAACTAAAAATTTAGGGCAGTTTTCAGAAGCAACTACTGAGGACACCAAGGAGTAAAGAATGGTAAGATAAAAATCAAAGTTTGAAGAATGAATGTTAGTGTGGATAAAGAGAATATCTCAAAGATGTTTCATCTTTATTTGCTTTTTTCGCCTTTATTTTTTGGTTTTGCCCCTATATTGGTCCACATAACTATAAATCAAGCACAGTTCAATTCAGTTCAGTTGCTCAGTCGTGTCTGACTTTTTGTGACCCATGGACTGCAGCATATTAAGCCTCTCTGTCCATCACCAACTCCTGAAGCTTGCTCAAACTTATGTCCATCAAGTTGGTGATGCCATCCAACCATCTCGTCCTCTGTAGTCCCCTTCTCCTCCTGCCTTCAATCCTTCCTAGCATCAGGGTTGTTTCAAATGAGTCAGCTCTTTGCATCAGGTGGTCACAGTATTGGAGATTCAGCTTCAACATCAGTCCTTCCAATGAACACTCAGGACCAATATCCTTTAAAATGGACTGGTTGGATCTCCTTGCAGTCTATGGGACTCTCAAGAGTCTTCTCCAACGCCACAGTTCAAAAGCATCTGTTCTTCAGTGTTCAACTTTCTTTATAGTCCAACTCTCACATCAAAATCAAGCACTGCTGCTGCTGCTAAGTCGCTTCAGTCGTGTCCAACTTTGTGCGACCCCATAGATGGCAGCCCATCAGGCTCCCCCGTCCCTGGGATTCTCCAGGCAAGAACACGGGAGTGGACTGCCATTTCCTTTTCCAATGCATGAAAGTGAAAAGTGAAAGTGAAGTCGCTCAAGCACAGACAACAACAAATCTAAGAAGAATATCTTCTTTCTGATTAGAGGTCTAATAAAATAGCCCCTATGAACTGGACAGTCGGAGTGGAATTCTTACTTTATTTTTCATTTTTTCTTTTCAAAGTGGAGAAAATCTAAAAGCAAAACAAATCAAACAAAATTATTTAACTCATAAACCATGAAAATATGTCTCAGATACCTGCAGAGTATGGGGAAATACCTAATTGAAGACAGCTGCAGAAGAGAATTCTCTAACACAGTGTATGATATGACTCAGCCCCAGGTTGAAGAGGTGCTATGCACATGTGAAATAAAGCATAAGAAACATCACAAAGGTTATGGGAAGAGAACTACACCATAAAGCATGACCCATGTCACAGACTAAACCTGGAGTGGCATGTACGTAGAGTGAACCCAAATAACCTAGCAACAGCTTTGAAAAGTGAACATTAGGATCACTCATAGGGAATGATGATCCAGATATTTGAATTGTCAGATACTTTAAAAAAGATATTATGATTATCCTTTATGAGGTTAAGTTGAACACTAGAAATAAATGAAAAGATTAAAGCTGAAAAATATTATGGAATGAATAGATATTATACGAGAACAAAATGTAAATTTTATAACTGAAACTACAGTAACTGAAGCATAGTATAACTAGAGAGCTCAAAATCAGAATGAAAATGACAGTGAAAGAAAGGTCAATAAATAAACATTATCCAATCTGATAAGGAAGCATCACTATGAACAAAGCTAGTGGAGGTGATGGAATTCCAGTTAAGCTATTTCAAATCTTAAGAAATGATGCTGTGAAAGTACTGCACTCAATATACCTGCAAATTTGGAAAACTTAGCAGTGGCCAGGACTGGAAAAGGTTAGTTTTCATTCCAATCCCAAAGAAAGGTAATGCCAAAGAATATTCAAACTATCACACAAATGCACACATCTCACATGCTAACAAAGTAATACTCAAAATTCTCCAAGCTAGGCTTCAACAGTATGTGAGCCGTGAACTTCCAGATGTTCCAGCTGGATTTAGAAAAGGCAGAGGAACCAGAGATCAAATTGCTACCAATCCTTTGGATCATCAAAAATGCTAGCAAGTTCCAGAAAAACATCTACTTCTGCCTTATTGATTATGTCAAAGGCTTTGACTTTCCAGTCTGATCACAACATACTGGAAAATTCTTCAAGAATTGGAAATACCAGGTCACTTTATCTGCCTCCTGAGAAACAGGCATACAGGTCAATAAGCAACAATTAGAACTGCACATGGAGCAATAGAGAGATTGCTAATTGGGAAAGGAATATATCAAAGCTGTATATTGTTACCCTGCTTATTTAACTTGTAGGCAGAGTACATCATGCAAAATGAGGGGCTGGATGAAGCACAAGCTGGAATCAAAATTGCCAGGAGAAATATCAATAACTTCAGATACAGAAATGATACCACCTTTATCGCAGAAAGTTAAAACGAACTAAAGAACCTTTTGATAAAGTTAAAAATGAGAGTGAAAAAGTTGGCTTAAAGATCAACATTCAGAAAACTAAGGTCATGGCATGTGATCCTATCATTTCATGGCAAATAGATGGAGAAACAATGGAAACAGTGAGAGGCTTTACTTATTTATTTATTTTGGCTCCAAAATCACTGTATGTGTGGCTGTAGCCATGAAATTAAAAAATGCTTGCTCCTTGGAAGAAAAGCTATGACCAACCTAGACAGTATATTAAAAAGCAGAGACATTATTTGCCAATAAATGCCCATCTAGTTAAAGCTATGGCGTTTTTTAAAATAGTTATGCATGGATGTAAGGGTTGGATTACAAAGGAAGTTGAACACTGAAGAATTGAGCTTTTGAACTGTGGTGCTGGAAAAGACTCTTGAGAGTCCCTTGGACAGCAAGGAGATCAAACCAGTCAATCCTAAAAGAAATCAGTCCTGAATATTCATTGGAAGGACTGATGTTGAAGCTGAAACCCCAATACTTTGGCCCTCTGATGTGAAGAACTGACTCACTGAAAAAGACCCTGAGGCTGGGAAGGATTGAAGGCAGGAGGAGAAGGGGATGACAGAGGATGAGATAGGTGGATGGCATCACCGACTCAATGGACATGAGTTTGAGTAAGCTCTGGGAGTTCGTGATGGACAGGGAAGCCTGCTGCAGTCCATGGGGTCATAAAGAGTTGGACATGACTGAGCGACTGAACTGACCTGATCTAATCTGAGAAGCAGAGTAAAAATCAAAACCATTAAATAAGTCACATGTATCACTGGAATAATATCAAAAGATCCAACATTTGTGTCTCATGAAAGCCAAAAGGAGAGGAGAAAGAGATTGGTACAGAAAATTATTTGAAGAAATGATGGTTGAGAAAAACTCAAATTGGTATGACTGCATTAAAGTTTCCAGGAATTCAACAAACACACAAGAGAATAAACTTAAAATCCCACCAAGAGATACCAGACTAAAACTTCAGAAAATCAAAGGCTAAGACAAAGGTCTTTTAACTATCCAGAGGAAAAAAATTGTTATAAGAAATAATGAGTGAACAAGTAAGGATTTTATACTAGAAACCATAAAAGAAGGCCATAGGGCAATATCTTTAAAGTCCTGAAAGGGAAAAAAAAAAAAAAAAAAAAAAACCAACAGACTCTATTCCAAGGGAATATAAACTCCAGGCATGAAGAAGAAGAAGAAAAAAAAAAAACAGAAGTGTTTTTAGATGAAGGAAAGCTAAAAGAATCCATCACCAGTGTGCCCACTTTAAAATAAATGTCAAAGGTGTTATTCTGGCGGAAGGGAAATAAAAGACGGAAACGTGTTTTTATCAATGAAGGATGAGCAATTCATTATAAATATAAAAGAATGAATAAATAGAAAAGGGTATCTTTATCTTCTTTATTGAAATCAGTTAAATTTTGAACCCTTAACATAATCAAATTTACTAGAAATTAACAGTAGAAAGATACCACTGAAATTCCCAAACAGAACATTAAACACATTAAACATTCCTAAATAACATATGAGTCAAGAGGAGTGCCAGGAGAACCTAAAAAAGTATTTTGATCTTAATGAAAATATATCAAAATTTGTGAGATGCATCTAATGCACAGTTTGGGGAGAACTTTTTTTTTTCATTAAATGCTTCTCAGTAAAGAAGAAAAGTCTCATATCAATATTTTAAGTTTGTACCTAAAAATAAAAATATATTTTAAGAAGTGAATTAACTGTAAAGCAAGGGGTAGCTAGAAAATAATAAATGTAAGAACATAAATAATAAAATAGAAAATAGAAAATAATAGAGAAAAATAAGCAAAACTGAAAGTGCATGCATGCTAGGTTGCTTCAGTCGTGTCCAGCTGTGCAGCCTTATAAACTGTATCCTGCCAGGTTCCTCTGTCCATGAGATTCTCCAGGCAGCAATACTGGAGTGGGTTGCTATGCCCTCATCCAGGGGATCCTTCTTAACCAGGGATCCAGTCCACATCTCTTAGGCAGGTTCTTCACCAATAGCACCACCTGGGAAGCCCAACACCAAAAGTAGTTTCTACTAAAAGATCAACAAATTTGATACAGCACTATCAAAACTAACCTAGGAAAAGAAAGGAAACAAAAATTGCCAGTACGTAGAATGCAAAAAATTGATACAATCACAGGACACTGAAGTCTTTGAAGGGATACTTTGAAAAGCACACTCATAAATTTTTTACAAACTGTTGAAATGTATCAATTTCATGACAAGTATGATTTTTTTTAAAGTAATTTGAAAAGTTGTTTTAATTTGCTTTCTTCTCACTACATGTGATGGAAACAACTTTTCATATGCTTATTTGCTATCTCTACTTTCTTCTTTGGTGAGGCATGGCCTGCATACGTTTTAGGTGTAGACATACTTATAATTTTATATCATCTTGACTACTTGATTCCTTTACAATATATAATATCCTGTTCATCTGTTCATGTGATTACTAGTATAGCCATACCTTCTTCTCCAGTCATTCTCCCTTCAGTCTGGGCGGGTTCCATTGACTTGTTCTCAGACAGACCTCACTTGTTCTCTGTCATTTCCATTATTAGTTTTGGCCAATTTAATTCTTCATTATTATCATTCTATTTTTCAGTCTTAGAAATATGGGTTGCAACTTATTTTTCTGCTTTATTACTTCATTTTTCCATCCAGTTTTCTCTATCCTTTCATTTAGCCATCTAATATATTTACACAGCTAATTCAGAGTCCTTATTTTCTAAAATCAGCACGAGCTACTTGAAGATCTGCTGTACTGATTATTGATGGTGTTCTTTCGATTATGAGATACATTTTCCTGCTGTTTCGCACATCTCATAGGCTTTGCATTTTGTACTAGACATTTTATCCGCAAAGAATACGACCAACTGAAGTGGATAATAATCTTCCCTCAGAAAGAATTTGTTCTTTCTACTGCCAGGCAGCAAGGGTGAGTATTTGTTTACTTCCTCCTTCTAATCAGAATTTGAAGCGGGTCAGACCTCAATTAGGACTTTAATTATTATTAATTCCCTGATGATATAAAATATCTTGTGGGTTGTTTCCAGCCATTTCCTCCAGCAAGGCAGCGGAATGTAAGTACTCTGAGACTCAGAATCTTGCTCTGTTTTCTGTCCTGCAGCCCCAGGTTCCCTTCTGTCCTCTTATTCAGCAAAAATCCCATGGTAAAAATTAGGACCTGCAGAGAAAACTAACCCTGTGGTTAAGACACTTCTGGTTTCAGATCTTTCCCACTTGTCCACATATGGCTATTATTCGTTTAGTTAATTTCTCTAAATTGCAACAGGATTTACTTGCCTGGGGCTAAAGCAAGTTTGCTTTTCCAATGTTTTGTGTTCCAGACCCAGTAAGTCCTCCAGATTTTAATGTGGCCCTTCATTAAACACAGTAGAAGTTCGTCCTTCTCTGGAAATGCTAATTTGCTTCTAAGCTTTTCTCTATTTATCCTTTCTTTCTTCTTTTTTTGTTCTTTGCTTTCTTCCTCCCTTCCTTCATTCCTTTTTTCCTTCCTTCTCTTCTTCATTTCTCTTTCTTTTTTAATTGCAGGTTACCTGGTATTCACTTAATTATATAGCAGGCATTCTGGTATTTTACATTTTTGTAAGTTATTTAGAAAAGGCAATATCAAAATCTATTTGATTTAAATTTTATTTCTACTCTGTAAATATATGTTTTCTCAATGAACACTGTACTTACAGAAATACTGTTTGTTACATAACCGATGGAGTAAGGAGGTATTTCTTATACCCACACATTCATATAGCTACATATTCTTAGAAATATTTATTTACTATCCTATATCCCAAGCCCTCTTCTAGGTACCAAAAATGCAATTGTGAACAAAGCAAAGGTAAAATAAAA
>SJYC01135979.1:0-13083 GCA_006408675.1 Madoqua kirkii
ATGAAGCACCAGTCTATGTTCAATACCTGTCTCTTATACACATCTGGAGTAAGGAGGTATTTCTTATACCCACACATTCATATAGCTACATATTCTTAGAAATATTTATTTACTATCCTATATCCCAAGCCCTCTTCTAGGTACCAAAAATGCAATTGTGAACAAAGCAAAGGTAAAATAAAACAACAATCACAATGAACAAAATTTTAAAAAAGAAAAAAACAAACAACAGCAAAACACCAACACAGTAGGTGAAAGATCACAGTGAGTAAAATGATGTTGGTTTGGGATACTGGATCAGTTACTTCATCCCGCCGAAAAGTGAGCCCTGCAGCTTCTATTTATTTACATATCGCTTCTTTCCTTTATTAGACTTCAAATTTAACCAGACTGATATCTTTTCTGGTTTTGTTTAACATTTTATCTTTCATGCTTTGAGGGCTGTTGTGCTTTCTGTGTATTAGCAATCAAACCACTGTGTAAATATTCACTGAATGAATGAATCCCATCAGGGTCAAAACCAAATATCTGGGAGTTTACGACTTAAAAGAAACTGGATGCAAATAGTATTAAATAAATATAATGTGAATGGATGCAATAGTATTGTACAAATGTGTTGATATAACGTGCAGTTTAGAGTGTGACATCTGTCATCTGATTGCCTGAGTCTTAAAATGAGTTCTACCACTTATTAGTTTGTTATTTGGGCAGATCACTTAATATTCATGTACCTCAGTTTTTCATCTATATTTGAAAACAAAATAGTACCTTTTCTATATGTTGTTATAAGCAATGATTAATGTTTTTGAAGTGTTTAGAAGAGCACCAGGTCTTCCCTGGTGGCTTAGATAGTAAAGAATCTGCCTGGAATGCGGGAGACCTGGGTTTGATCTCTGAGTGGGGAAGATCCCCTGGAGAAGGAAGTGGCAACACCCTCCAGTAGTCTTGCTTGGAGAATTCCATGGACCAAGGAGCCTGGAGGGCTATAGTCGTGGGGTCACAGACAGTTGGACACGACTGAGCAACTAACACACATAACCTTGCTTTAAGAAGATCTCCGGATAATTTGCACACTGACTAAAGCTTGAGAAGTCCTGCTTCAGATAGAATCTTATCTGGGGCTTTTCTGATAGCTCAAACAGTAGAGTCTGCCTCCAGTGCAGGAGACTCATGCTTGATCCCTGGGTCAGAAGGATCCTCTGGAGAAGGGAAGGGAAACTCACTCCAGCATTCCTGCCTGGAGAATTCCATGGAGAGAGGAACCGGATGGGCTACAGTCCTTGGGGATGCAGAGTCGGACACAACTGAACGATTAACATTTTCACTCTCACTCTAGCATTAAATAAGCACAATATATGTTTGCCATTCACAATAATAGTAGTAGTAATACTTGTAGTGTTTCTAAGTCTTATACGACTTTTCTGTGGCTGCATGGCAAATTACTGACAAACTTGGTGGCTTTAAACAATACCAACTTGATTTAGTTCAAAGTTGTGTAGATCAGAAGTCTCAGTAGTTTTATTGGGCTCTCTGCTTAGGAGTTCAGAAGATCAAAGTCAAGGTGTTGGTCAGGCTGAGTGCTTATTGGAAGCTCTCAACTCTGAGGAAGTATCTGCTATGAAGCCTGTTCAGAGTATTGACAGACTTTAGTTACTTACCCTTGTAGGGTTGAAGCACTAATATCTTGCTGGGACTGCTCTTAGATACTCTAAACTATTCTCACATACTTGCCTCATGGCCTCCTCAGCAAGGAAAATCTCCATTCCATCAAATCCCTCATGCTTGAAATTTCTTTCTTCTGTAACCAGCCAGAGCATACTCTGCTTTTCAAAGGCTCGTGTGAACAAATCTACCTAGGTAACCTCTGTGTCTTAAGGTTAATGAAGCAACCTTAATCACATCTGCAGAATACCTTTTGCTGGGTAATATGGCATTGTTGTTTTTGTTGTTGTTTAGTTTATAAGTTCTTTTCAGTTCCTAACTCCTCAGGCTCCTCTGTCCATGGGATTTCCCAGGCAAGAATACCGGAGTGGGTTGCCATTCCCTTCTCCAAGGGATCTTCCTGACCCAGGAATTGAACCCACATCTCCTGTACTGGCAGGCAGATTCTTTACCACTGAACCACTTGGGAACCCTATGTAATATGACATCATCAAGGTTATGATATCTTGGGGCCATCTTTGAATTCTGCCTGCTCTGTTCTCATACCAGACAGCTCACAAAAAGGCTTGTGGAGATGTTTCAATTAGAGAATTGAATGTAGTAACAACTATCCAACCTACCAGTCCCCTAACCCTTGTTTTATTTGTCCCTTTAGCCCAGTTGAGAACCAGCAGAAATGAATTGACTTTTTTAAGGAGTGGAATGTTTGTAAGGGAAACTTAATTACTCTTTACTCTTGTTTCCTGGAGAAGGAAAGGCAACCCACTCCACTATGTTTGCTTGGAGAACCTCATGGACAGAGGAGACTGGCAGGCTCATGGGGTCACGAGTTAAACATGACTTAGCGACCTACCCACCACCCACCACCACTTATGTTTCCACTCTTTAGAGATTATCTATGACCTCCATAGGCTTATTAGTGAAGTTTGAAATAGTGCTCTCTCTGTGATCCAACTAATGAGCATCTTTTTTTAAATAATTACTTAAACTAATTGAAATTGCAGTAGACTGAGGATGCTGGGTCTAGGGAAATAGACCTCAGAGATGAAAAAGATCAGAGATGAACTGCTTATGAATGAGCCAACAGTTTTGCTGTTTGGTTGGGAAAAGAAATACACATTTATGACCAAAGCAAATCATGTATAAGTATTTTTCCATCTCTAAGTACTGCCAACTCTTGTGACTAAACATCAAAGACATTTTTGTGGGTTGGTAGAATTGAAATATATTCATGGTATATCAGACTCAATTCTATCAACAATAAAATAAATCTATTAACCAAAGCACATTAATGGTTACAATATACCATGTGAACAGCCACACAGGACACAGAGGTAAATAAAATTTGCTTGAATCCTATAAAGTATTATATTAAGGCTATGAAAGTAATATGTGACCTGTTAAAAATTCAGATATTATAATGAATCATATGCAATGACCATAAATGTATGTGTATTTATAGTATATACCATTAAACTTTAGATGAAAGAAGTTAATATGTGCATCAGGCTAGGGAACCTTTAATTGGAAATGTTAATTCTTAGAATTTTATAGTTTTAGAGCATTGATTGAAATGGAAGATATTACATTAAAGTGCCTTAAATAGAAATGGTGTTCAATAATATTTAATGATATAATTGATTTACATCTACATGCCCAGAAGCAAAGAGTTGTGTGCTGTTTAAAAAGTCAAGATGAGGCAGTGAAAAAGCATAGCTCTTTGCTTAATGTGAATGATTTTTTAAATATATTTAATGATTTCTATTTGAATAATTTCTACTTGAGTGTATGCCCCTAGAAGTATAAATGCCAGAAAGGCACAAAGATCATATCAGACAGAGGTTGTAGAAGACCAAGACCATGAGTGCCAGGCAGCAAGATTAGATGCAGACAATTCATACAGAAAGTGATAGGCCTAGGCATGTGGGAAGGATGAAACTTTTTGATCGGATAATTGAAGTTTGGATCAAAGTATAGGATAGTAAATCTCTTTGAAATGTATATGGCATAATATACAGGAAAGTAATGAAAGTATATTCAGAGAGAAGAGTATTTGATCTATGCCTCCCTGGTGGCTCAGCGGTAAAGAATCCACCTGTAATGCAGGAGATGTGTGTTTGATTCTTGCGTCAGGAAGGTTTCTGTGGAGAAGAAAATGATAACCCACTCCAGTATGCTTTCCTGGGTAATGCCATGGAGAGAGGAGTCTGGTGGCTATAGTCCATGGGGTCGCAAAGAGTTGGACAGGACTGAGTGACTAAACAACAACAATATAAATTTATGTCTGAATTTTAAATTTTATTTAAATTAAAATAATTTAAATATGTTTCATGATTTCTGGCTACTCTGTTGAGCAGCAAAGTAGAAAACAACAAACATAAACTCATATAAAGTTATATTGTAAGTCTTAATTCTGAAATTTTTGTTGGCATATAAAACTAATAGGTGGACTAAGAAAATATGCAGAAGGCTTCTAAATTCCAGAATATTCAAATCTAATGAGTTAGAAAATATGAATCATTTCCTATTTTATAATAGGTATTGTGGATTTACTGCCAATATTACCTGACACTTTGCTGTGCTAGGGTTTTTGACTTGTGGAAATATCTCCTGCCATATCCGTAAGCAAGAAATGTCATAGCCATCAGTGATTTCTGGTCTCCAAATGTGAATGTGGGCTCTCAAAACTGTGATCCTGTGGATGTTGCCAGCCTAATGTGTGTGGATTTATCTCCGGGCTTTCTATTTTGTTCCATTGATCTATATTTCTGTCGGAAACATTATATCACAATGTTGTCTTGATTCTGAAAAATCTTCAGTATCTTACCCCTTCATTTATTCCTCTCATAGGACAGGATTTCTCAAAGTAAGAATTTCTAGTTTTAGGAAACAGACACTGCTTTTCTATGTTTTTCAGCTTTATTAAGATATAATTGACATATAACATTGAATAAGTTCAAGGTGTACAATAAAATGACTTCATACCTCTATGTATTGCACATGTTTACCGCAATAAGTTTGGTTAGCACAACCTTCATCTCACATATTATTGCCATTTTGGCATTGATGTCCTTTTGGTGAAAACATTACTGTTCTATTCTCCTAGTAACTTTTGAGTGTATTAACTAAAGCTGCCATGTTGTACTAGAACTTACTCATCTTAGAAAGTCTGTACCCTGACCAGCATCCCCCTATGCTCCCCCACCTTTAGTCCCTGGCAACCGCCATTTTAACTTCGTCTCTATGAGTTCAATGTTTTTAGATTCCACATGCACATAAAATTATATGGGATATGTCTTTCTCTATTTGGCCTAATTCACTGAGCATAATGTCTTCAGGATGCATCAGTGTTGTCATAAATAGCAGATTTACTTCTTTATTATGGCTAAATAGAGGTAATGCTATAGTTAATGATACTGGTAAAGATGAATGATAGGTAGATATAAATATAGGCCACATTTTCTTTTATCCTTCGAAAGACACAGCTTATCTTGGCTATTGTGAAGAATGCTGCAGTGAACATGGGAATGCAGATATCTCTTTGAGATAGTGATTTCATTTGCTTTGGCTGTATACTTAGAAACAGGATTACTGGATCATATGGTAGTTCCATTTTCAGTTTTTTGAGGAAACTGCATATTGTTTTCCAGATTGTCTGTACCAGTTCACATTCCTACCAACTTGAGGGTTCCCTTTTCTCCATATCCTTACGAACACTGTCTATTGGCTGTCTTTTTATAATTGCCATTTAACAGGGGTGAAGTGATACTTCACTGTGGTTTTGATTTGTGGTTTCCCTGATGATTAGTGATATTGAGCACCTTTTTCATGTATTACTTGACCATTTATATATCTTCTTTGAAGAAATGTCTATTTAGATTCTCTGTCAATTTTTACATCAAATTGTTTACATTTTTGCTGTTGAATTATAAGAGTTTTGTTTATAGTTGGATATTAACTCTTTATCAGACTCATGGTTTGCAAAATTTTCTCCCGTTACACAGGTTGCATTTTCATTTTGTTGATTTTTCTCCTTTGCTGTGCAAGAAACATGTTAGCTTGCTGTAGTCTCTTGTGTAGAATTTTGCTTTCTATGCTTTGGCTTTTGTTGATATAGCTGAAACATTGCTGCTAAGACTAATGTCCAGGAGACTTCTACAACATTTGCTTCTAGGCAGTTTCAGTTTTTAACCTATTTAGAGTTGACTTTTATGAGTGGTGTAAGATAAGGGTCCAGTTTCATTCTTTTGCATGTGAATATCCAATACTTCTAACACCACTGTTGAAGCAGATGTCTTTTCCCTGCTGAGTGTTTTTGGCTCCTTGTCAAATATTAGGTGACCTTACATGTGTGAATTTAACCCTGGGCTCTCGATTCTGTTCCATTAGTGTAGGCGTCTGGAAGCATGCTTTGACTCTGGATACAGTGGTATGGGGTCCCGAGGCAGTCTCAGTCTGGGGGTCCAGGTGTCAGGTCCCAGCACTGGGGTCCACGGCGTTGACGTGCATGGCCTTCTGTGAGCACTGTGAGTGGCCCCTCACGGGCTGCTATTGGGCCCCTCAGCAGCACCTCACCATCTAGGAGCTAGGGACAGTGCAGGCTGGGGTCGTGGCCAGAACTAGTAGAATGTACATACTTGGCTTCAAAGACATCTCCAAATGCCTTTGTAGTTGCAGAGGCTTGTAGCAGAAAAACAGAAAGTAGTGGAGTCAAGGGCAACTGCAGGGGTACTAAGGGTCCATCTATGGATAAATGGATAAGCAAATGTGATATATATATATAAATGCTGTATAATATTATTATTCTGAGCATTATTCAGTCATTTGGGGTACAACAATGTCAGAATACAGGAAAATGTCATTCTAATCTTTGATATTTTAATGTGTATGCCGTATGCCTTATTTATAAGAATAGAATGCTACATTGTTTGGAAGAGTGTGAACTCTGGAGCCTGACAAGTTATGATAAAATCCTTTATCTGTCACTTATTATTAGTAGCATCACCCTGGGCAAGTGACCTCTTCCCTTGGTATTTCAGTCCTCTCTGTGGTAATCAGGGTTAGATACACTGCCTCTTCCAAGTGCCTATGCATCAGATACATACAGAGTCTACAGGATAGTGACTTGTATACCAATGTGCTATGCTGATGGGCAGCTATTTATTATGATGATTATCATCATCACTATCATCAGTGGGTTTAAGTTTTCTTGTCCTATATATCCTATAACATTTGAAAAGGACGATTCAGTACTTCTTTCCTCTGCCTTGGTGATTAAGGCAGCAAGTGTTGTTGTGAGACCCCTGAGCCATCTCAGAGGAGAACTGCTACAGAGCATCTTCCAGACCTGTGGTACGGACTGTGTGTATGGACAACCGACTCATCCTTTTATGATACTAGGATATGGAAGCTGTTCTTACTCTATCATAACTTTGCATTTCTGACTAACAGAGGGCCCTGCTGGCAAGTCAATATAGCTTGTTAAAAATTGGCTATGTGCCTTGTGTGCTAAGTTGCTTCAGTCATGTCCAACTCTGCAACCCTATGGACTATAGCTCACCAGGCTTCCCTGTCCATGGGGTTCTCCAGACAAGAATACTGGAGTGAGTTGCAATTTCCTACTCCAGGGGATCTTCCTGGCCTAGGGATCAAACACATGTCTCTTATAGCCTGTCTCTTCATTGACAGGCTATTTCTTTGCCACTAGGGCCACCTGAGAAGCCGAAAATTGGCTACAGTCTTCACCAATTGCTAGCTATGTGGTCTTGGAAACTTACTGTAAGAATTATTGTAAGAATAAAGAAATAAAAACTTTGTTAATAGCTTTACATATATTTTCAAGTTTGCAATTAATCTATATATAATATAGATTAGGTGGGTTTTTTAAAATGGGTTAATATTATTGAGAGTCTAGTTAAAACTCTTTTAGATATACTGTCTTTTCTGTAGCTGGTGGAAGTTGGTGGGGCTGTAAAGTGTAATAGTAGTGTCCATGGAGCAAAATTAGACAATATTTTTTCAGAATTAAAAATAATCATACCTGGTAACCCAGCATTTCTGCCTGCAGATATTTGTCCTCCACCTAAACACACATGTGTATGGAAATGCCTATATAGTACATAGATACTTGCTGAAATATTATTTGTGATAGCAAAAGAAGGAAAAATAAACCTGACTAGTTAGCAATAAGGAATCGGTCAAGTAAAAAACAATAAATTCATACTTTGAATACTATCAGGAATTTTTTAAATGAGGTAATCCATAATATAAAAATATCTCTAAGATATACTGTTCAGCAAAACAGTGTAAGGTGTGGAGAAAGTTTGGTGAAGGTGAAGTCGCTCGGTCGTGTCTGACTCTTTGTGACCCCGTGGACTGTAACCTACTAGGCTTCTCCGTCCATGGGATTCTCCAGGCAAAAATACTGGAGTGGATTGCCATTTCCTTCTCCGAGGATCTTCCCAACCCAGGGATTGAACTCGAGTTTCCAGGCATTGAAGGTAGGCACTTTAACCTCTGAGCCACCAGGGAAGCAAAGTTTAATGTGTTTCTATTCGTATCAACAAAAGATTTACATGTACAGAATAGGGAGAATGGACGGATGAACAAAGCTATCTCTGGGAAAAACAATTATATTTGGGGAGAAATAGTTGAATAAAGGATCTGTTTTCCATTGTATTTCCTAAGTGGTTTGTTTTTTTCAGTTTTACAATGTAAATAATATAAAATATTATTTTTATATTGGGAAAGATGTTATACCAGTCATACTTTTGTCATTACACTGTTGTTGATTAATCTCTAAAGACATGTCCAACTCTCTTGCGACTCCATGAACTGTAGCCTGTCAGGCTCCTCTATCCGTGGGATGTTGAGGCAAGAATACTGGAGTGGGGTGGCATTTCCTTCTCCAGGGGATCTTCCGACCCAGGGATCTCCTGTATTGGCAGGTGGAGTCTTTACCACTGAGCCATCAGGGAAACCCTCTTTATACTGCTGGTAAAGGGTCATTTATGTATAAATGAATTGAGTGACATTGAAATGAGGTTGTTTTTTTTTTTTTTATACACTTAAGGATATTTTATATACAGAAAAGGCAATTTAGAAAAATTATTTTAAAGACTAAATATCAAAGTTAAAATATGTTTTCCCTTGTGCTTTAGTTTATTTTACAAATTTTAATTCTATTTATAAATTTATTGGATTCTGACTATCATTTCTAAGGAGGCTTTAAATAATGAGCACTCGACTCTAATCACACATCCTTGAACTTTAAACAATCTTTATTATTATATTAGATTTCTTTCTCAAATATTTGTTGTCTTTAAATGTTTCTTAAACATTTAAAACATTCTTTTATGTCTAATAAATTAAACTTATATCACTAATTAAAAAATTTAGTAAGCCTTCAACTTAAAGTCACTAATCCAAGTCAATTACTCAATTACTTATTTTTTTAAATTGTCTTTTAAAAGACTGTCACTTTAATAGCCAAACTTTTAAAACAATATGAATGCAAGAATACTAATGATTGCATGAGGTAGTATCTTGACTAAAGTGGATGTTGACTTTACGTATGCAGAGCAGTTAAGAATTTGACTAAATTCCTATAACTAGAAAATAGCAAAATAGGATCAAAATTTGTCTAACTTCAATTTCTTTCACACTATATCACCTACTTTACAACGTGCTAGAAACTAACAAAATTTTATTTACACATGTATTTAAAAGTTCAAGAAGTAGGGCTAGCTTCTAATTTAGTTGGACATTGGGGCTCAGAAGATATCTCCATTATCCATACTCTTTTTTATTCCTTCATCTTTGCCTTTGTGTGTGTGTGTTAGCTCCATTTTTAGCTGCAGAAACAAGCCTTATGTTTACTTACCATCTGATTAAATGCTGGTATTTCATTTTTCTAAAATTCTCCAGCAAAGACCTCATCACATTCTGTTTCTTTGTTTTCATAATATTCACATTCCTTAAATATAATAACTAGCCAGGGAAATAAGATAAACTGATTCATTTTGATAAATCAAGATCAAACTTTGGTTTTACCAACTCATGTGGATCAAGAGTGGTGAACAGGTGTGTCTACATTAGAAATACTGGGGCTGTAGAGGCACAGATGAGGAAAAATCTGTGAATGTAAAAGAAAATTCTGAAGTGAATCCTTCCCTCTCTGCATATATTACACTTGTCATTTGAAGACTTTTTATAACACTGTGAGCTGGTGGCTGAGAGTTTAAAGTGTCTGCCTGCAATGTGGGAGACCCGGGTTTGATCCCTGGGTTGGGAGATCTCTTGGAGAAGGAAATGACAACCCACTCCAGTAGTCCTGCCTGGAGAACCTCAGGGAAGGAAGAGCCTGGTAGGATACAGTTCATGGGGTTGCAAAGAGTCGGACAAGACTTCACTTCACTTTATAATACTAGAATCATCCAGTAAAATTGGAATATCTGCTTTCATCTATCAAAAATTACTGAATACGTTTAGTGTGACCTAAGGGGAGTAGGAGACAATGGCCTATTGTTTGGCAACACAAGCTTTCCAGAGTAAATGACAGTGAAGTTGGCAGATAGCTGATATGAAGAGAGATTGGACAAAGGATATAATAAAAAGTGAGATTTCCCTTAGCAGGCATCAGAGCCCCAGTTAAACTGCCAGGTATTGGGCTGCCAGGTTCAAGCACAGGAGACTTAGATACTACTAAGAGTAAGCTGCTACACCTGTGTAAGAGAAATTGCACCATGTGACATGCTGTTACATAGACAGTAAGGGCAGGGCTCTGAGTACCAGAATTCTCTGAGGCAATGACTAAGGCTTGGCTGGACACCAGTATAGGAGTCACAGCTAGAGTAGAGAGGGCAGACATCATAATAAGCAAGAACATTTGCTTTTCATTTTGCCCAAGGTTAGAATTAGTTCTGATAAAAATGGCTCCTGGAAGGTGGACTTAGACTTGGATCAATGCATTTTGGGGTGGTGGCACCTGAAAGCTTCCAATCAAGGTACCATGTGTCCTCAGGATCCTTTTTCAGATTCCTTCTCCTAGAGCATAGCTTCCCTTCCTTTGCCCAAAACACCATCATGTATTCCACTTTTTGTCCTGAGGACTTTTTCCAGCTTTGCTGAGATAAAATTAGCAGAAAAATATCATATAAATGTAAGATGTATGATATGATAACTGATATATTGTGAAATGATCACCAGCTACTCAGGGCAGCTAAGCTATCTGTCATCTAACTCAGTTACATTTTTATGTGGTGAGAATATTAAAGATTTACACTCTTAGCAAAGGTAAAATAACCAATGGGGTGTTGTTAATGACAGCTACCGTGCTGTCCATTAAAGTCTCAGAGCTCAATCATCTTATAACTGAAAGTTTGTACTTTTGACCAACATCTCCATATTTCTCTCACCTCTAGCCCCCTCTGGTGACCACTAACCTACTCTTTGTTTCTGTGATGTTGGCTTTTTTAGGTTACACATGTAAGGGAGCTCATAAACTATTTGTCTTGCTTGGTCTTACTTATTTCACTTAACCTAATGCCCTAATGAAGATTCATCTATGCTGTCACAAATATCAAGATTTCCTTCCTTTTGTGATTGAATAATATTTCATTAGATATGTAATACATAAATATTGTTTTGCAGATATCTATTTATAGCTAATAAGATTATCTTCATTTAAATATGCATTCCAATTCCAAAGGCAATGCCAAAGTATACTCAAACTACCACAAAATTGCACTCATCTCACATGCTTGTAAAGTAATGCTCACAATTCTCCAAGCCAGGCTTCAGTAGTACGTGAACCATGAACTCCCTGATGTTCAAGCTGGTTTTAGGAAATGCAGAGGAACCAGAGATCAAATTGCCAACATCCGCTGGATCATTGAAAAAGCAAGAGAGTTACAAAAAACATCTATTTCTGCTTTATTGACTATGCCGAAGCCTTTGACTGTGTGGATCACAATGAACTATGGAAAATTCTGAAAGAGATGGAAACACCAGACCACCTGACCTGCCTCTTGAAAAATCTATATGCAGGTCAGAAAGCAACAGTCAGAACTGGACATGGAACAACAGACTGGTTCCAAATAGGAAAAGGAGTATATCAAGGCTGTATATGGTCATCCTGCTTATTTAACTTCTATGCAGAGTACATCGTGAGAAACACTGGACTGGAAGAAACACAATCTGAAATCAAGATTGCTGGGAGAAATACCAATAACCTCAGATATGCAGATGACACCACCCTTATGGCAGAAAGTGAAAAGGAGCTAAAGGGCCTCTTGATGAAGGTGAAAAAGGAGAGTGAAAAAGTTGGCTTAAAGCTCAACATTCAGAAAACAAAGATCATGGCATCCAGTCCCATCACTTCATGGGAAATAGATGAGGAAACAGTGGAAACAGTGTCAGACTTGATTTTGGGGGGCTCCAAAATCACTGCAGATAGTGAATGCATCCATGAAATTAGAAGACGCTTACTCCTTGGAAGAAAAGTTATGACCAACCTAGATAGCATATTCAAAAGCAGAGACATTACTTTGCCAACTAAGATCCGTCTAGTCAAGGCTATGGTTTTTCCTGTAGTCTTGTATAGATGTGAGAGTTGGACTGTGAAGAAGGCACAGCACTGAAGAATTGATGCCTTTGAACTGTGGTGTTGGAGAAGACTCTTGAGAGTCCCTTGGACTTCAAGGAGATTCAACCAGTCCATTCTGAAGGAGATCAGCCCTGGGATTTCTTTGGAAGGAATGATGCTAAAGCTGAAACTTCAGTACTTTGGCCACCTCATGAGAAGAGTTGACTCATTGGAAAAGACTCTGATGCTGGAAGGGATTGCAGGCAGGAGGAGAAGGGGATGACCGAGGATGATATGACTGGATGGCATCATGGACTCGATGGACGTGAATCTGAGTGAACTCTGAGAGATGGTGATGAACAGGGAGGCCTGGCGTGCTGCGATTCATGGGATCACAAAAAGTTGGAAACAACTGAGCGACTGAACTGAAGTGACTACATATACATATACGATGTGCATGCCAAAGAAAATGGAACTGAGATGTACTAATGTACATCTGGCAAGAGAGTTTATGTGGTAGTAACTTTACTAGAAAACTAGATTATACACGTTATTTTAGACGGGACTTTTTGATTGTGATCTTTGGTAGAAAAAAGTCTCTCTAAGTGTTTTTATTATAAAAATGTCTCTTCAAGTCCTTTGCCTGTCCTAAGAATTTAAATAATCAATTGAATATATAGGTTTGTGTTAATGTGTTTTTGTGTGTGTGTAAATTACCGTTGTTAAGAATTAGTTTAAGCAACCATAAATCAATGAAATAATATTGATGTTAAATAATTATCAAAGTATTAGAAATGTTGATATATAACCTAAATACTAGAAAATCCTTGGTCATG
>SJYC01135984.1:0-15190 GCA_006408675.1 Madoqua kirkii
CAATTTCTACATGTTTATATGTGTAATAAAAAAAAACAAAACTGAGCATTCTAATAGAAACATATTCAAATATAATATGTGGAACATTCTTATCCATGTATGACAGTAATTATATAAAACAGTTATCTAAAAGTTATCAGTCTCAGTCACATGAAATCTATGAAATAGGTATTTCTTCTTTCCTTGGATGAGAAAGTTTAACCTTAGAGAACTTCTCTCAGTTCACAAAGTTGCCAGTCATACTCAAGTTGATCTGTTTTTAACTTCTATACTCGTAATTCAGCTAAAAGGAATCAAGGATCTCAGCAGGAGAATAGTAGGGATATAACAAGATGTCATTTAAATATATATATAAGCTACTTAGCAAACACACTCATAAACTAAAAATAAATTTATGTAAAATAAATATATTTAAGATTTGGGAGGCTCAAGAATTTTAAGTATGGACATAAAATACAATTATAATATTTAATGTGCCAACATTACAGTTTGTCTAACATAAGGTAAAGGATCATAATGTGTGTGCCTAGTCATGTTCAGCTCTTTGTGACCCTATGGACTATAAGCCCTCCAGGCTCTCCATCCATGAAATTTTCCAAGCAAGAACACTGGAGCAGGTAGTCATATCCTACTCTAGGTAATCTTCTGGACTCAGGGATGGAACCCGTGTCTCCCGCATCTAATGCATTGGCAGGCTGATTCTTTATCGCTGAGCCACCTGGGAAACCCATAAGTTGAGGGAAGGTAAGTGTAGTCGTTTACTAGGACTGCCATAACGAAGTATCACAGACATTATGTCTTAAATAACAGAAATGTATCTTCTCATAATTCTAGAGGCTTAAAATCCATGATCAAGATGCATTTAAATTTGCGAATTTAAATTAATCATATGCAATAAATGGATTTATAAATCTTTGCATGTTATTTCTTTGTTTAATAACAGTGAAACCAAAATGAGAATGGGAAATCCATTTACGCAGGAATGGATAAATTTAAAGAACTCATTTGAACTCAGTAAAAATTAATAATGTTGCTTGAATAAATATCATGTTACATTTCCTTTAAAATATCATAAGCCACTTGATAAAAACTGTCATGAACTTTATATAGTTTTTGACTGGCTTACTACAACGTATGAACTTTTACATCTGCTAACTGAGGCAAAAGCTATTTTCTTTCAGAGTGCTATGGGGTTAATACTGACCTTCTGTGTTGTGGGAAAACAAATATATAAGGATGTCAATATATTGATCAATTTTTTAGGTCAAAAGTGACATGGAAACTTTCATACCATGGTGATCATATCAGTCTTAAACCAACCAGACAATTAACTAAAATACCCACAGATATTTTTGAACTCTAGGTTTGGAGAGACATATGTCACAAGAGAAAAACCAAATATCATCAATTCATTAACTTCTTAAAGACCAAATATGTATCTCAAATACATAGAGCATGAACTTTGTCAATAGCTCCTGAGTGGTGTCACTAAAATTGTGAAATATTTGAAATCTATAAAAAAGCACTAGGTATCTTTTCAATGAAGGATTAGTCATAGACTGTCTTTCACATGGTTCTTGATATTAAAATGACCTGAAACTTTCATTGTCTTGGGGCTATTGAAAACTTAGTAAGTTGTAGAAATTTGTAGAGACGCAAAATTTTCTTATCCATATCAATGCAAAAAAAAAATGTGTCTGGTGGATTGCAATTGTTCACTGTCTGATGGATATTGGCTAGTTTTACACTCTTTGTAAATTCATTTCAGAATTCTATATTGCCTATATATATATATATGCATGTGGTTATTTAAATTCTTCTTGGACTCATAATAACATCTTACTGAATCTCATTGTACTTAAAGGAATACATAAAATCTTTACCTTATGTCCATTTTATATTTATATGAGTCGTAATTTTGCTTTCTCACTGACTATGCTAATCCAAGGTGTAATTCAGTTCAGTTCAGACTGGTCACTCAGTCCTATCCGACTCTTTGTGACCCCATGAATTGCAGCACGCCAGGCCTCCCTGTCCATTACCAACTCCCAGAGTTCACTCAAACTCACATTCACAGAGTCAGTGGTGCCATCCAGCCATCTCATCCTCTGTTGTCCTCTTCTCCTCCTGCCCCCAATCCCTCCCAGCATCACAGTCTTTTCCAATGAGTCAACTCTTCGCATGAGGTGGCCAAATTACTGGAGTTTCAGCTTTAGCATCATTCCTTCTAAAGAAATCCCAGGGCTGATCTCCTTCAGAATGGACTGATTGGATCTCCTTGCAGTCCAAGGGACTCTCAAGAGTCTTCTCTAACACCACAGTTCAAAAGCATCAATTCTTCAGCACTCAGCCTTCTTCACAGTCCAGCTCTCACATCCATATATGACCACAGGAAAAGCCATAGCCTTATGCAGTACTTGGATGCAATCTCAAAACTGACAGAATGATCTCTGTTCGTTTCCAAGGCAAACCATTCAATATCACAGTAATCCAAGTCTACATTGAAAAATCTGAAGTTGAACTGTTCTGTGAAGACCTACAAGGTCTTTTAGAACAAACACCAAAAAAAGATGTCCTTTTCATTATGGGGCACTGGAATGCAAAATGAAGAAGTCAAGAAACACCTGGAATAATGGGCAAATTTGGCCTTGGAACACAGAATGAAGCAGGGCAAAGACTAATAGAGTTCTGCCAAGAGAATGCACTGGTCATAGCAAACACCCTCTTCCAACAACACAAGAGAAGATTATACACATGGAAATCACCAGATGATCAACACTGAAATCAGATTGATTATATTCTTTGCAGCCAAAGATGGAGAAACTCTATACAGTCAACAAAAACAAGACCAGGTGCTGACTGTGGCTCGGATCATGAACTCCTTATTGCCAAATTCAGACTGAAATTGAAGAAAGTAGGGAAAACCACTAGACCATTCAGATATGACCTAAATAAAATCCCTTATGATTATACAGTGGAAAGTATAATTAATTAACCTTTAAGCCCAAGTTTCTAGTCCATAAAAAGGATATAAAAATATTACCCTCTCAGGGTTGAAAAGAACTTTAAATGAGGTGTATGGAGGGCTTAGCACAGTCACTTGTCACCCAAGAGTTAGTGTTCTTTATTTCCTTTTACAGCAAATGACTAACTTTAGTGCCAGACAATTAACTTTAGTTTAGAGGCCAAAGCCCCCAACAATTTGAGCCTTTTCTAAATTTCTCCTCAGCTTCAGTTCACAAACATATACACATAATTCTTATGCTAAATAAAAATGTCCTGGAAAGTATGAGTCATATTCCATTTTATTTTTTGCAGTGAAATAATACTACATAAAATATTTCCAAATAGAAATGATTATTTTCAATCTTTTTTTTTTTAGTTTTTACAATGATCGTGTATACATTGAATATGCCAGATTAACATAGACTAGAAGATATTAAGCATAAGTAGCCATAGAGCTGGAAGAGCCTTGGAGCACATGAAAACACTTTTAAAATATAAGTGTAAAAGATATGTCCTGGTTAGGTTGCAAAGTATCTAACATTTCTATTCCGCTACAACCTTTCCTGAGGAGTTAAGTCCTGGTTGTGCATCATTAATTCAAAGTTAACCTGATTCTTTATCTAGTTGTTAATATAAAGTACTAGAGTTAGCTAGATATTTATCTGGAAAATCAATAATATCAAAGATACATATCAGCAAGTGCAAAAATAAGTAACTGGAAATGTGTGCATGCTCAGTCCCTAAGTCATGTCCAGCTCTTTGTGGCCCCATGTATTACAGCCTGCAAGCTCCTCTGTCCATGGGACTTCCCAGACAAGACTACTGGAGTGGGTTGCCGTTTTCTCCTCCAGGGGATCTTCCTTGAACCTGCATTTCCTATGTATCCTGTTTGGCAGGCAGATTTTTTTTACCACTGAGCCACCTGGGAGGCCCCCAGTAAATGAGAATACCCCAAACTAAAAGAAAATCATCAATAAAATGAAAGGCAATCTATGGTATTAGAGAAAAATATTTGCAAATTATATATCTCATGAGTTAATATCCAAAATTTACAATGAATTCTTACAACTCAATAACAAAACACAAAAAATGAAAGCAAACAATTAATTTTTAAAAAAGGGAGTGAGTCTAAATTTTTTTCCAAGGAAGACATATGGCTATTTAACAGGCACATGAAAAGTTGCTCAACAATACAAATAATCAAAGAAATGCAAAGCAAAACTGCAGTTAGATATTACCTAATATCTCTTAGAATGGTTATTATAAAAAATAAAAGAGATGACAAGTGTTGGCAAGGATCTGAGCAAAAGGAATCCTCGTGCACTCTTGGCAGGAATGTAAGTTGGGTGTGCTGCTGCTGCTGCTGCTGCTGCTGCTAAGTCGCTTCAGTCGTGTCCAACTCTGTGCGACCCCATAGACGGCAGCCCATCAGGCTTCCTCTTCCCTGAGATTCTCCAGGCAAGAACTCTGGAGTGGGTTGCCATTTCCCTTCTCCAATACATGAAAGTGAAAAGTAAAAGTGAAGTCGCTCAGTTATGTCTGACTCTTAGTGACCCCATGGACTGCTGCCCATGAGGCTCCTCCATCTGTAGGGGTTTTCAGACACAGCCTCTACGGAAAACTTTATGGAGATTATTTTAAAAACTATAAATAAAACTACCATATGACCCAGCCACTCCACTTCTGAGTATTTATCAAAAGGAAATTAAAACTCTAAATTGAAAGATATATACACCTCCATGTGCATTGTAGCTGATTTGCAATAGCCAAGATATGTACATAGCCTGTGTCTACCAATGGATAAATACTCACACACAATGGAATGTTATTCAGCCACAAAAAGAAAGACATTTTGCTGTTTCCAACTATTTACATGGATGGACCTTAAGTACATTATGCTAAGAGAAAGAAGTATACAGAGAAAGATAAATAGGATATGATCTCATTTACATGTAGAATGTAAAAAAAGAGTCTGATAGATACAGAGAGCAGGTTGGTTGTTACCATAGGTGGGGTGATTTAAGGAACAGATAAAAATGGGTGAAGGAGGTCAACAAGTACAGACTTCATAATAAGTGCTGGAGATATATATAACATGGTGACTATAATTAGCAATATTGTATTTTTTATTTAGAAGTTGCTAAGAGAGTAGCTTAAAAATTCTGATCACTAGGGGAAAAACGCAATTGTGTGCATACAAATCTTAACTTATTGAGGTGATCATTTAATGATGAACACGTATATCAAATCATTATGTTGTATACCTGAAACTAATATACTGTCAAATAAAATTAGTTGATATCTTACAAATACATATATTCTATGAGTATTTGCTGCAAAGACATCTTGCCTAGGCCTGTGCAGATACATATACATATCTATTACTTCACAGTGTGGTCAGTCTTCTTAACGAGACAGAGACAGAAATATAAACAAATACTTGTTGCATACTGTTAATACCAACACAGACATAACACAAAGCATGTGGAGAGAGGATGAATGATTGATTTCTAAAGGATGGGAAACGTTTTATCTGGAATTAGAGAGTTGGAGAATGTAGACATTTTCTTTTCAAAATATTTTCCTTTTCTTAATCCAAAAGGTAAGTATACTGTTCCCCTGGTTTCTTGTTAGGAAAACATAATCTTAATTTAGTGTTTGTTCTTCTCAAATCTCTTGGGAGAAAACATGCTGTGGGGTCAGCAAACACCAAGGACAGACTTTTTCCAAAAATTATTTCAAAGAAACACCCATTCAGAATAAAAAATAATGTTGTTAGAAATCACTCTTAAGAGATATTTTTTTACACCATAAAATTTTCATCTCAAAAAGACAAAAAAAAAAAGAAGCAGCAGATAACTAAATTGAGCTATAAATGTCAATTTATGACTTCTACCTTTGTCTCTGGTATATAATGTATGAATTCAGTCGCAGGTAAAGGAAACTTGTTATGTAGCCTTTAGTATTAAGAAAATTGCAAACGCCAGTGGAGAACTCAGTGTTTTTGGCATCTAAATCAGACACTTTAAATACCTGTTCCTCTATATAAGAATCATTTTCTGCAATAATCATTAAGTGCAATGAATGCTAATAAACACAAAAAAAGCTGAGAAAGTGAAAATCTCTTTATTGGGCTTCATACATATAAGTGTGCTTGTTAAAACAAAGAAAGAAGTGAAATCAAATGAACAGTACAAAAGAGACAAAAAAGCATCATTCTTTAAATTTTATATTTTAAATTCATAAATTATATTTTTTAGAGCAGCTTTAGTTTCACAGCAAAATTGAGTAGGAAGTACAGAGAGCTCTGGTACACCTCCTGCTCCTGCACAGGTGAAACCACCCTGCTGTCGGGTCTCCCACACCCCAGGCTGCATCTGCTGTTTGCCACGAACCTCCCTTGATACATCATCAGCCAGCTTCTGTAGTTCACATTAGCATTTAAGCTTGGTGCTGTATACTCTATGAGCTTTGACAAATGCATGACATATTTCCACCATGATAGTGTCACACAGCACAGTGTCACTGCCCTAGCCTGTCCATCGCCCCTCCACACTAACTCATTGTAACAACACATCTCTTTACTGTCTCTACAGTTATGTGTTTCCTAGAATGCATTATAAGCAATATAGTTGGAATTGCACAGTACACAGTCTGCTAAGAATGGATTATTTGTAAACTACAGCCGTTGTTTTGAACTTAGAGAAGACCATGTTGCCATTATCCTGCCAGTGGATTTTTTTTTTTTTTGACACTGGCATTGTTTAGAGTACCAATGAATTGTATAGACTGATAAACCACTGTTTAGACTGTTAACAGGTGATAATCCAAATCAAAGCAACTTTTACTCAGTTTTATTCTTGGTTTTAAGTACTATATAGATAAACGACACTAGTAATTCTACTCAAAGTGGACATTCACATTTGACCTTCCTACTGCCCTATCTTTGGAAGATCACTGATAAAGACGTTAAACTTGCATCATTTTGTAATCCATCTGTGGAAGAATGGATCTATTAAATAGTATCCTCAGCTTTGGTAGTGTTCTTTGAAGCTTCCCTGTTCTGGAATTAGTAATGAAGGGGTTGGAACGCTGGTTCACCTTGGTGCAAATTATGATTTAAAACAATGTGAGAGATGTGACAGTATCCTGTTTAAGAAGTCCACTTGGAATGTGTGATTTTTTTATTCCATGGCTAACCTAACCTCTCCTTTAAATCTTTAATTAAAATCTTAGCACTCTTTTAACGTTTTCCCATAGCATCTTCATTTATGAATATTTAGGTTTTTATCATCTTGAGTTGGAAAAGTGCATTTAGATTGATGTAAATTCTTCCTTTGAGGTCACAGTCTCTAGAAATTCATGAAATTGTAGTGCTTAGAGCATTTTAAATATTATAGGCTTGCTTCTTTGGAAATGAATAAAGATTACTCAAATTAGAACAAGCAAATGCTATTTATTCAGAGTTTGCTAGCAAGTAAGTCAGCCACTATCATCTGTGTTGGACAGACTTATAGGCAGACAGGAGATTATAGAAGTTTTATAGTAGAAGAAAGAAAAGGCTTAAGGTATATTCTAATGGGAAAGCTCGAAGATGGGCTAACTAGAGGGAAGATGTCCTATGAGATTTGTTGCTGCTACGTCACTTCAGTCGTGTCCAACTCTGTGCGACCCCATAGACAGAAGCCCACCAGGCTCCCCTGTCCCTGGGATTCTCCAGGCAAGAACACTGGAGTGGGTTGCCATTTCCTTCTCCAAAGCATGAAGGTGAAAAGTGAAAGGGAAGTCGTCGCTCAGTCGTGTCCAACTCTTAGGACCCCATGGGCTACAGCCTACCAGGTTCCTCTATCTATAGGATTTTCCAGGCAAGAGTACTGGAGTGGGGTGCCATTGCCTTCTCCAATGAGATCTGTTAAAGACATATTTGAGTTTCTCTGGTTGGCCCTTAATTGGAAGAGGAAGTAGAAACTAGGGAAACTGGTAGTTGGCCAAATCTTGACAGTTTGGAGTCAATTGCTATTCACAGCGTGGCTTGTCACCCTCTAGTTGACTGTGGGTCAGAGTTCTAGTTTTATATGCCATCTGGCTGTTATCCATTTGTACATCAGTGTCTCCCTAGTCTTTGTCTTTTTCTGCAGATGAAGACTTGAGACATGTTACCTAAGACTGATAGAGATCCTTTATTCTCAGTCTGTGTGTTTGTTTCATTTATCACTTAAATATATGTGATAAAAATTAAGTACATTCTTCCCTGGTACCTCAGCTGGTAAAGAATCCGCCTGCAATGTTGGAGACCAGTTCGATTCCTGGGTCGGGAAGATCCCCTGGAGGAGGGCATGGCAACCCATTCTAGTGTACTTGCCTGGAGAATCCCATGGACTGAGGAGCTTGGTGGGCTACCCAGGTGGCACCAGTGTTAAAGAACCCGCCTGCCAGTGCAGGAGATGTGAGAGACATGGGTTTGATCCCTGGGTCAGGAAGATCCCCTGGAGGAGGGCATGGCAACCCATCCCAGTATACTTGCCTGGAGAATCCCATCGACTAAGAAGAGTCCATAGGGTCTCATAGAGTCAGACATGACTGAAGAGACTTAGAACACATGCCTACTCCAGGCTGAACCACAAAAAAAGTCTCTACTATCCTGAAACTCACATTCTTTTCACACAAATAAATATATAATGGAATGTAAGGTAGCTGTATCTTTTCAAACACACCTCACTATGTCATGCCTCAGATAAGTTTATTGCTTTTCATAATTTTTTCTTAGAAAAAATAGAATAGACACTTTTTGTTGACAGGATTTTAACTGTAAAGTATTAAAAGCAGCTGTGTGTCTGTTCAGTTAGAGCTTCATATTTGTCATCATTCTTCCCTCGAAGTGAATTAAAAGTTAACATCGGTTGCTGAGAAAATGTGCTCACATAGACACTTCTGTTCTTTACCTGTATTGCTTTTAAAGTATATCAAAGGGGAATGAACACTCAGGGAAATGAATTTGTTGCTTTGCCAGATCTTTTGACATACAAGACTCATAAGGTGCTAATATCATGGTTGTAAACTAGGCGGACTAAAAATGTCTCTATATAGATTATTCATCCTTGTAATTTTGGGGTGCATGTGTTTGATGAAGCTACCTGTCTTTATAGAATGTGGAGTCAAAGATTTTTTTTGGGGGGGAAGCTACTTTTATTCCCACAAACCTGAGAAAATCACAGCATGAGTTAATCAAGGGAGTATGAATGCCTTAAAGGTAATACTAGGAAAAAAAAAACTAGAAAACAGCCATGGAGTACATTTATCCATAATGGGGAATGGTGCTATTTGCTAAGTAAACTAGAGCAGCGTTTGTTAAACTCCACTGTGAATCAGAATCATCTTCAAATTCAGTAGGTCCACAGTGGAGTTCCAAACTGCATTCATAACATATCAGCAGACAATGCTTGTGATAATGATGTTGCTGGTCTGGAAACCAAACTTTTAGAACCATTAGAGGAGACCACTCACTGTGCAATGTAGTCTTGTCTGCTTTGGAAGTACTCCATTTATAATCGATCAAGTAGCTTAAGTCAGTTTAGGATCGCACAAAATAAAGTACAGGCCCTACAGATGAGATCAATTTATTTGGCTTGACAATGAGAGAGAAACAGGATTTTGCCTTGTGTGGAAAATCAAATTTTCAAAGGTTAATATTTGTAATACTTTGGCTTTGGAGGAGAAAACCATGACTACTTTCTTACTAAAAAGAATTAACACTGTATTTATAGAGGTAGAATTTAAAAACATAAAGCTATAGAGGTCTTAACTTTCCATAAGCATAATGGGTTCAATTTATAGTTTGAGTATATCCAAATTCTTATAACACTTAAGCAAACAGGACCTTCCATATTAAACATTTGGTAAAAAATGTGATTTCTAAAATAAGTGTATTTTTACCAATTCTTTGGATAAAAGATGAAAACAGCCAAGCTCTTAAGAGTTCAGTTTTCAATCTCTGTACATTTTTCATTATCTCAAAGAGTTACATTCCATTACTTAAGAAACACTGAAAGAATTGTGAACATGATTACATAGTGGGGATATAAATTTAACTCAAATAAAGCCTTTGGCCAATCTAATTAATAGTCTTTATTTCTTGAGCCTCTGAGGCAATTGGAATGTAAATATTATCCAATGATCTCATCTCCATTTTAGAGGTATAAATTTTTCAAGTCTTTTCATCAATAAGACTATTGCATTTTCAAAATTAAATATCACTGTGACTTGTGTTTTCTCTTTTCCAATAATTTCACCCAAGGATAAATCAAATAACTTATATGCTTTCTGTGTTTATAAGTCGATAGTGGTGAATAAAGTCTCTCATTTGTGTCCAACTTCTTGGGACACTATGGACTGTAACCTACCAGGCTCCTCTGTCCATGGGGATTCTCCAAGCAAGAATACTAGAGTGGGTTACCATTTCCTTCACCAGGGGATCTTCCCAATGCAGGGGTCAAACCTGGATCTCCCACACTGCAGGCAGACTCTTTATCCTCTGAGCCATCAAGGGAACAGTGGTAAAAGAATCCACCTGTCAGTACAGAAGGCCTGGATTAGATCTTTAGGTAGGGAAGATCCCTTGGCGCAGGAAATGGCCACCCTGTCCATTATTCTTGCCTGGAAACTTCAATGGACAGAGGAGCCTGGTGGGCTAAAGTCCATGGGGCCACAAAGAGTTCACTCATATATAACTGAGTGACTGAGGATTTATGTGTCTAGATCAAATTTAATTTCTTAGCCTGCTTTACTTTGTTGGTTTTATTTACCAAGTTCGGTTCAGCAAGGACTTTTTTTTTTTAATCTCGAAATTTCCACAGCCTCAGGATTTGTGAAATTTAGTGGATTATATAGCCTCATGAAAATTTCAGTAAACTGAGGAAAAATGTGGTCCACAGCTTTGGGTGTAAAAAACTCATATTTTTAAGTGTTCTGAACCAAGTGAAAAGTGACTCTAAACTCTTAACTATAGAGGATTCTGAGAAATTCAGTCTTATCCTTGCTGTGTGTAGCTGCAAACACATGGAGAGCTTTCACACTGACTGAGCAGAAACAGAATAAGAAACTAAACATCCATGTCATGTTCTCAACTGGATACTTATTAGACCAATCCAAGCCTCCAGGCAGGAGCTTCCCTGGTGGCTCAGATGGTAGAGAATCCTCCTGCAATGCGGAGGGCCTGGGTTTGATCCATTGATTAGGACGATCCCTTGGAGGAGGGTATGACAACTCAGTATTCTTGCCTGGAGAATCCCCCTGGACAGAGGAGCCTGGCGGGCTAGAGTCCATGTTGTCACAAAAATTTGGACTGACTGAGCAACTAAGCACAGCACAAGCCTCCAGTCAAAGTCAGCCTTCTGTAGCTCTGTGTTCAAGTCTTCATCTGGGCTTCTCTCCTGTGGTTCCAGCGAACAAAGCTCCAGTTTAAATTCTCAGCATCTTTATTTCTCTACAGCAGATATCCTGTGCCTCTTTGGGTACACTCTGGAAAGGGGTTACAATTTATTTTCAGTTGCTGATATCACCCTCAACACCATAATTTCTTCTACTACTATCATAGGGAAACAGTCTCCATACTGTGGCAATTTTAGTGTGCGTGTTTAATAGGTGTGAAATGTACATTTTAAATGGTATAGTTCTAAATATCAGCATGTTCATTTCCCAAACAAAAAAATTCTTAGATTCTTGCTTCTTGGTTGGGTAAGCTAATAAGACATGAATGTGAGTGGTGAGGAAGGGAATTATAAAACACATTTCCTATTCTATAGCAGTGCAAAATAATATACATTAATAAATCAATTAACCAATTACACATGTGTGTATGCACACGTACTGCAGAATAAGGCAAGGGAGGAAAAGAGAGGAAAGAAAGAAATAAAAGAAAAGGAAGAATAAAGGAAGGAAGAGATAAATACTAAGTGATTCTATTCAAGACCTTCTATCTCCCTCTTCTAAGATCAAAGCTTCTTCCCATATCAAATAACTTTCTGAAAGAAGAGTTTCCTTTTTGAAAGAATATGAGGGAGATGTTCACTACCTGGACAGTTTTCCCACAATAACTCATAGCTAGAGGCCTTTATTCTTCACTTAAATTCAAGTTTCTATCCTTTTTAACAAATACAAATAAATCTTAAGAAGAATGGGACTCCTCAGGAATCTGTGTTGGAAGACAAGTGTTTCCTCCATCTCAGGACTATGCTGTGCAGTTTGTAGTAACCACATGACTTTACAATCTTAGTCTGGAAATGGCTGAAAAGATAAAAGGAAAATATGCTCACCCTCTTTGATATTTTTGAATGACAGTTATGTGTTTTTTTTCTTAAGGTAAAAAGCACTAGGATATTTTCCTGGTCAGTAAAAATAGGGGCATTATCCTTAACAGATAATATATTATCTTCTCTTCTATCCAGAAATATCAATATAACTAATAGAAATTTCAGAAACTTTTATCTAAATACAAGGCAATCTTTTGGGGTATAAATCTGATATCCAGACACTTGGCATTCGATTCTCTTTAAAATTCTTACTTTTTAAGAAATTTTCGTTTTTCTGAAGTCATACCCAATTATTCTGAGAGCTTAACAAATTGTTTGGCACATTTTGTGAAGGAACATAATATTTTATAAATGAAAACTAAATAGATAACACTGCGTATGGCTAAACTGAGTCACATTCTGCATCCCAAACCTAGCTTCTCATTTCCTTTTTCCTACATAGCACAGCAATTATTGATTATTTGAAGTAATTTGCTTTCTGTTTGTCTTCTCATTGATTGTAACTTCACAAGGGCACACCTACATCTATCTTCTTTGCTGTAGTGTCACCAGCATTCCAAGGATAGCTTATGTTCAGTAAGCATTAAATAGATAGACATTGGTTGATTCATTAACTCGATGAATGAATGAAATAAACAAATAGAACAGTGAAAAGGAGAATACAGGGAAAATGACTGAACAGGTAATCAAAGACCAGGTTACTGCTTTATCCTTCTTCCAGTGCTTCTAGACAGTTGAAAAATAAGCAAAAAGAGATTAGCATCTCTTGTTTCAGACATAAGGTAAAGAAGTGGATCGGGGAGAAAAGCAAAGGTTGAAATCACAGAGGCAAGGCTGACTTTCTATTTTCCTGACATATTTTGATATAGTTTTTCTTATCCTACTGTCTTTTGTTGATACAGATCCTTTTCATTCTTCCAATAGAACAGTGAAAAGGAGAATACAGGGAAAATGACTGAACAGGTAATTAAAGACCAGGTTACTGCTTTATCCTTCTTCCAGTGCTTCTAGACAGTTGAAAAACGAGCAAAAAGAGATTAGCATCTCTTGTTTCAGACATAAGGTAAAGAAGTGGATCGGGGAGAAAAGCAAAGGTTGAAATCACAGAGGCAAGGCTGACTTTCTATTTTCCTGACATATTTTGATATAGTTTTTCTTATCCTACTGTCTTTTGTTGATACAGATCCTTTTCATTCTTCCACGCTCTGCTCAGTTTTTTCCTAGCTGTGGTCTTTACCCAGCTGAATTCCACCTATTCCTAATTGCTGGGATGAAATAATCAAATATTTATCAGAAGTTTAATTGATTATTGTGTCTTATTTTATATATCAATCTTACTGGACTGTGGGGTACTCAAATATTTGACCAAAAATATGCTGAGTATTTCTGTAATGGTATTTTTACAGGTGATTTACATTTAAATTAGTAGACTGAATAAAGCATGATCTTTCCTAAAGAGAGTGTGCCTCATCTGATCAGCAGAGACCCAAATAGAACAAAAAGGTTGAGTTAGAGGGAGCTTCTGCTGCCTGACTTCAAGAGCTGGGAAACAGGTCTTTTCTGGCTTTTGAACTTAAACTAAGTCATCAGTTCTTCTTGACTGTGGGCTTTCAGATCAGAGTTCCAGTGTTCTGGGAACTCCTAGTTCTCAAGACTCTGGACTCTGGCTGCAAATATGTTATCAGCTCATGTGAACCTCCATCTTGCAAACTGCAGATCTTAGTACTATTTAGCCTCCATAATAACATGACTCAATTCCTTATAATAAATCTCTTAAAGATAAATGAATAGATAGATATATCCTATTGATTCTTGGCAGAACCTTGACTAAAACACCAAATGTTTCCAATAATTTAATTTATTGCTTAGGAATTGAGAAGGACTTCCTTGGTGACTCAGACAGTAAAGCACCTGCCTGCAATGTGGGAGACCTGGATTCGCTTCCCTGGAGGAGGGCATGGGAGTCCACACTAGTATTTTTGCTTAAAGAATCCCCATGGACAGAGGAGCAGTCCATGGTGTTGCAAAGAGTCGGACACAACCAAGAGACTAACAACAGCACAGCACAGAATTTGAGAAAAAAACAATATATTCTTTAATGTACAGAATGTGGGAGCGTGAAGACTCAATTTGATGTCTAGCTTCTACTATTTTTAACTTTGTTATCTGAGAGTCAATTTTCTCTTAGGCTAAATCTCCTCATCTCTGGAATGTATATTGAAATTCCTTGCCAATTTCACAAAATTGTTAGGTTAAATAGTTTAGATACATCAGAATTTATGATATGATAATTTATGGAATTTTATATCAGTCTTGTGTGTTCAGTTCAGTTCAGTTGCTCAGTCGTGTCTGACTTTTTTGCGATCCCATGAATCGCAGCACGCCACGTCTCCCTGTCCATCACCAACTCCCGGAGTTCACGCAGACTCAGGTCCATCGACAAGACTGAGCGACTTCACTTTCACTTTTCACTTTCATGCATTGGAGAGGGAAATGGCAACCCACTCCAGTGTTCTTGCCTGGAGAATCCCAGGGATGAGGGAGCCTGGTGGGCTGCCATCTCTGAGGTCGCACAGAGTCGGACACGACTGAAGCGACTTAGCAGCTGCAGCAGCAGCAGCAGCAGCACATCCATCGAGTCAGTGATGCCATCCAGCCATCTCATCCTCTGTCGTCCCCTTCTCCTCCTGCCCCCAATCCTTCCCAGCATCAGAGTCAACTCTTCACATGAGGTGGCCAAAATACTGGAGTTTCAGCTTTAGCATCATTCCTTCCAAAGAAATCTCAGGGCTGATCTCCTTCAGAATGGACTGGTTGGATCTCCTTGCAGTCCAAGGGACTCTCAAGAGTCTTCTCCAACACCACAGTTCAAAAGC
>SJYC01135985.1:0-17945 GCA_006408675.1 Madoqua kirkii
AAAATACTGGAGTTTCAGCTTTAGCATCATTCCTTCCAAAGAAATCTCAGGGCTGATCTCCTTCAGAATGGACTGGTTGGATCTCCTTGCAGTCCAAGGGACTCTCAAGAGTCTTCTCCAACACCACAGTTCAAAAGCATCAATTCTCCGGTGCTCAGCTTTCTTTGTAGTCAGACTCTCACATCCATACATGACTACTGTTAAAACCACAGCCTTGACTAGACGGACCTTAGTCGGCAAAGTAATATCTCTGCTTTTGAATATGCTACCTAGGTCGGTCATAACTTTTCTTCCAAGGAGTGAGCGTCTTTTAATTTCATGGCTACGGTTATCATCTGCAGTGATTTTGGAGCCCCCAAAATAAAGTCTGACACTGTTTCCACTGTTTCCCCATCTATTTCCCATGAAGTGACAGGACCAGATGCCATGACCTTCGTTTTCTGAATGTTGAGCTTTAAGCCAACTTTTTCACTTTCCTCTTTCACTTTCATCAAGAGGCTTTTTAGTTCTTCTTCACTTTCTGCCATAGGTAGCTTCTAATCCCACTTGACTTAAACGTTAATGAATATAAGTAAAATTAAAAGAAATAGTCTTAAATAAAAACCAATCAGTTTTATCTCTACAAGAGAGTGAAGGAATCCTTTTCTCATCAGAAGAAGGTCTTTAGATAAAGACTAAAACGTAGCTTTTATTCTTTTCTTTTAGGCCCATGCCTCTTTTACAGACCAATGATCTCAAAGGGAAACAAGGCAAGGAAAGAGAAAGTAATTTTTCTAGAGGTCTTCATACTGTGGCCTGCCGGCCAGTGGCAAGCTTTTACCTGTGTTTGTATGGCCTGCGAAGTAAGGGTTTTTTTGAACAGATGAATATTTAAAATCAATTTGATCACAAAGAATACTACCTTTAAAGAGCAATTAAGCAAAATGTTATCCAAAGATGTTCTTCTCATCTGTGAACCTTCTTTTTTTTTACAACAAAATATGTACAATTATAAATACTTTGAATTCCATCAATTATAAATATTGTAGAAATTTGTTTTCTCTCTTGTCATATAAATACCCACATAGTATCTTTTATTTTGTATCCTGGCTCACAAAGCCTATAATGTTTACTGTGTCTGTACACACACAAAAAAACGGAGAAGGCAATGGCACCCCACTCCAGTACTCTTGCCTGGAAAGTCCCGTGGATGAAGAAGCCTGGTGGGCTGAAGTCCATGGGGTGGCTAAGCGTTGGACACGACTGAGCGGCTTCACTTTCACTTTTCACTTTCATGCATTGGAGAAGGAAATGGCAACACACTCCAGTGTTCTTGCCTAGAAAATCCCAGGGACGGGGGAGCCTGGTGGGCTCCAGTCTATGGGGTCACACAGAGTGGGACACGACTGAAGTGACTTAGCGATAGCAACAGCACACACAAAACAGCTTGCCTGATAGCTCAGTTGGTAAAGAAACCACCTGCAATGCGGGAGACCCTGGTTTGATTCCTGGGTGGGGGAGATCCCCTGGAGAGGGAACAAACGGCTACCCACTCCAGTATTCTGACCTGGAGAATTCCCAGACTTAGCGATAGCAACAGCAACACAAAACAGCTTGCCTGATAGCTCAGTTGGTAAAGAAACCACCTGCAATGCGGGAGACCCTGGTTTGATTCCTGGGTGGGGGAGATCCCCTGGAGAGGGAACAAACGGCTACCCACTCCAGTATTCTGACCTGGAGAATTCCCTGGGGTCGCAAAGACTCAGGCAGGACTGAGAGACATTCACTTCCCTTCCCTTCGCACACACAGAAAAATACTGCCTTCTCTCAGACTAGGACAATGAGCCAGATTTCTTTACTTCACTTATTGTTTTCTTCTGACATCAAACTGTATCAAGTTGTATCAAAAGGTCACTACTTCTCTCAACTTCCAAGTATAGGATGAGAGTGATTGGCTTCTTCCAAAGAAAAGAAGCACTGGAACTACCAAGCTCAAGGGAGAATGAAGACTCCGCAGGAAGTGACTTCCAAATGAGAGAAATCCCCGCAGGCCAGGAATCCAAAGGGGTGAAATTTAAGGAGACTGTAGGGTTTAAGATCTTTCTCTCCACCCTGACTGTGTCAGCCTTTACTACCATCACCCAATAACATCTCTTGGGAGCCAATTTATCCCTGACTCATATTTGCAACTGTCAGAACTGTAACAAAATTTGAAGGAGGTTAGAAGGGAGCTTCCCTTAGCTAGTTACTAACATAGATTCATAAATGATAAATATAAAGTTCACATGCTTTCATCTAGCAACCACATTCTGAGAATTTATGACAAGGAAATTATTTGAGAGGATAAAACTTTATATGCAGATAGATAAACATTGGAATATATATATAATTGCAAAAAACCCCAGAATGATCCAAATGCCTAAGAGTAATAAAGTATTTGAGTTAAGGAAATTCTGATAGAATTATATTTAGTCATGAGAACCATTCCAAAAAATATCAAAAATTATATAATATGATGTTATTAAATAAAAAAATAAGATAAAGTGATATTGCAAATCAAATATTCCATACATAGGTTACAATAGAAAACATATCATTTAGTAAAGTAGCTTTATTGTAGACAATAATGTTAAACTAGGGCTAGTTCCTTAAACTTCAAAATTTCGTTAGTGGTACATCTGCTGTTGCTGTTCAGTCACTAAGTTGTGTGTGACTGGTTTGCGATCCCATGGATTGCAGCATGCCAGGCTTCCCTGTCCTTCACACCCTCCCAGAGTTTGCTCAGATTCATGTCCATTGAGTCAGTGATGACATCCAACCAAACCATCTCATCTTCCGCTGCCCTATTCTCTTTTTGCCTTCAATGTTTCCCAGCACCAGGGCCTTATTCAATGAATCAACTTCTTGCAGGTAGCCAAAGTATTGAAGCTTCAACTTCAGCGTCAATACTTCTAGTGATATTTAGCATTGATTTCCTTTAGGATCGACTGGTTTGATCTCCTTGCAGTCCAATTATCTGGCACCACAATTCAAAAACAATACTTCGCTGCTTTGCCTACATTTGAACCTTTAGCAAAAGCTGATTCATACCTATATCTTTTTAGAAATTTGTAAATTTCCTTGTATTTCTGAGACAGATGAATAGGAGAGTTACTGCAAACTGAGACAACTAAGGAGCCAGAGGCACCATGAGGGGGGAAAAAAAAACAAAGAAAGAAAAGAAAAGTGCAGTAATAGCTTGCTGTATCTGATTTATTTAAGAATAGCTCAAAGGATTTGATATCTTACAGTGGTTTTAGTAATGGTCTAATGAAAGTGAAGGCATAACTGTAAAAACAGAAATCCTAAGAACACAACGAGATAAACTCTAAGGAATGACAGATACTGATGCTGAGAAGTAAATCTTTTTGAAGAGTCAGTGGCCTGAAGTATATTAGGAATGAAAAACAAACACGACCACAACAACAACCCACAGCAGAACAGGTGTTTACCTTAATGTACTCTGGTGCCCAACATTGAGTTTTAGGTAATATGTTGTCTTTTTGGATACATGTGAGTTCACTGAATAAGGCTCTTAACTTGAGAATATGCCAGTGGGCATTACAGAGATTTAACCAGATCTGTGCCCTTATGCTTGATCAACGTAAGCACACTAACAGTAGGCAACTCTTGCTTACAGTGATATTTTTACTTTTTATAAGTGTGTTGGTTTCAGAAAGCTTCAAGTCTGTAAAATAGAAGGATTTCCTTCTGAAACTGCATTAAATGGTAGAACAACTCTGTAAAATATTAATTTCATCATTTAAAATAATGATGTTCTTTTTCATGTGTGCCAATATATGCATTCACAGATAAATGTGTGAACATCTCAAATATGTGTGTACACACACACACACATATATATATGTATATATGTGTATATATATATATATATATATATATAAAATGAGTGAGAAGAAAAGAGAAATAATCAGATTAATTCTGGCAAGTCTGAAATCCACTCATCAATGTCCTTAGCATTTCAGTATCATAAACAGAACAAAACTGTGTTACAAGAGAATGTGAATGGGTTGTTAGATATCATTGCCCTCTAAAATCTTGGATTTAATTGCCTCAACTTCTAGAGAACATGAGCTTCTTTAACTTTTTCCCATGCCCCTAGGTGAGATTCACATATTATCTAAAAACAAAACAAATTAACATCAAAACTTTTACTCAAGCATTTTCCCCCCTCCCTCCGTCAGTTTCTCTACATCTCGAAATTATTACTAGACTCCTAGCATTAGGCTTTGTGTTCCTCAGGATGTGCATTCACAGCCAGAAAACCTCTAAAAATATTGAGTTTCTACCAGGAGATGATCTACTAATTCCTTCTTTATGCTGGCTGTCTGTGAACAATTGATATGAGATTCTTTTGCCTACATTGTAGTATCCTCCCCTATAAGACCCAGGCAGAGATGGAGAAGGGAACCTTTGTGAATTAGTCTATTCAGTAGTAGATAGCGTTTAAATGTCTGTCTATGAAAAATTACGATGAAAGGAAGGAATATTTGCTTTGCAGTATAAAGAGTCTCTTTACTGTAGTTTGAATTAATTACAGCAATAGGATAAAGGATAAAGTGAAGTTGTTCATTCGTGTCTGATTCTTTGTGACCCGATCGACTGTAGCCTACCAGGTTTCTCCCACAGTCCATGAAATTTTCCAGACAAGAGTATTGGAGTGGGTTTGTCATTTCCTTCTCTAGAGGATCTTCCCAACTCAGGGATCAAACTCAGATCTCTTGGGATCAATGATAAATTGATTGCAAAAATTAAATCAAGTTAGCATGATCCTTGAAATTGAATATAGCCCACTGGAATTACAGCCTTTATGGATATATATGTGTAATTTAAGTAAAATGTTATTTATGTGTATATATATATATATAATCAAACATATTATTTATCACATAAACATATTTGATGTTTTATATTATTTTCTCACCACTAGTTAAAATATACTTTATCCTATGCATAATGATCAAAAATTTGATTTTTCTATTTGATAAGCTATTTAAAATAATCAAGTATTATCCTCTGTACTTTTATGGAAAAAGTAAGTAATATTGCAAATAGAGCACAATCTTCTGAGTCATATTATTTTATTTTATTTTTTTGCTGGTGAGTATAAATATACTATGCTGCTTTTTAGTTTTCCACAGTATATCTACATTTTCTACAGTTAATGAGCAAGGGACTATTTTAAGTTCTTTTCAATTGTGTGTGAAGTTGCTCAGTCATGTCCGACTCTTTGCGACCCCATGGACTGTAGCCTACCAGGCTCCTCTGTCCATGGGATTTTTCCAAGCAATAATATTGGAGTGGATTGCCATTTCCTTCTTCAGGGGACCTTCCCGACCCAGGGATGGAACCCAGGTATCCCACATTGTAGACAGATGCTTTACTGTCTAAGCCACCAACAAATCCACCTCATCATTTTGTCTCTCAATGAATTTTTGCAATGAGACATCAGGGCCTGAAACCAAAAACCTAGTTCTTCATCACCAAAATATAAGATCTTTTCTAAAATGTCTGTCTCTGAAAAATAAAGCTTAAAAATAAATATATTTTTAAGTGGTTGATTATTTTACCTTTACGACCATGTGCAAAAAAATTGCATAATCATATGTATACCAAGGCAACTTAGATGATCTGAGTGAATTTTGAGTTAGAGACTGTATTGGATGTATGTTTCCATATTAATCATTCCAATAGCAAAAAAAAGAGTGACAAGATTTTTTTCTTCAGTATAAAATGATATAGTTTGAAATTTCTCCAAGGTAAAAGTACTGTGATTTTAACAGTTAACATTTAGAGTTATTAGAAAATATTTCCACTTTTTTAAGATACTGTCTAAATTTTTGTCCTTCTGGTTTACCTTTCTGATAGTTTTATTTTATTTCATTTCACTTCCACACAGTGCAGCTTGTGGGATCTTAGTCTCCTGACTGAGGATTGAACCTGTACCCTCAACAGTGAAAGCTCAGAGTCCTAACCACTGAACCACTAGGGAATTCTGTTTCTTTTTCTGAGAATTTTTAAATTCATTGTGACTTCATTGTCTCTGCACGAATTGATGGTATTGTAGTGCTTGTTGCTGGAGTGAATTTACAGATTTCACTTTTTAGCTGAGCAATGTGCCCTTCTACTTTGACTAGCCTTTATTGTTTCATAATTGATATTTGGTTTGATTTTTAGTGTCTCATAGAGAAGTTCACTGCTTCTTATAAATATCAAGACAGTTGTTCAGCTTGCCATTTCATAAGTCATTATTGAACCTGATTTTCCAAAATAGAATAAGACAAGCCAATCTCAAGACTTTCTCTTTTCGTTTTCTTTGGTAAATAATTTATTTGGCCTCTCAATCCATCCACTCTAGATACCTTTGCTTCATACCTATAATCTTCTGTGAATACACTATAATTCTGTTATATCTTCTAGTCCCATTACCTCTCAGGTTTAAAAATTAATTGTGAAACCTCTGAGGTTTTATGCATAGGTATTCTTTTTGCATGACTGAGTTCTTTAATTATTTAATGTGGTTTAACACATCTTTAAAACTTGAGTAGGAGCAAGAACGATGTGTAAAAACCTACTGGTATTAGTAATTCTAGTTCCCTGAGTGTTGATTAGCACAGTTTAGACATTTGGTAGAAGAAAGGCTTGCATGACAGCATGAGAATATAAGAGAAATTAATCCATTGTTATCTTGTTAATCCAACATTATCTTGCTGTTGTTGTTCAGTTGCTAAATCATGTCCAACTCTGTGAGCCCATGAACTGAAGCAGACTAGGCTTCCCTATCCTTCACCATCTCCTAGAGTTTGCTCAAACTCATGCCCATGGAGTCGGTTCATAAAGTATTAAAGATGTCTATAATTTTTATATAGAATCTAAATATATGTCTTGCATGTAATCAGTAGGCTAATATCCTAAAATATAGTCATATTCTAAATAATAAAAAAAGTTGTTGAGTATCTATGTACTATACATACTCAAATGAGGAAATTTAGTATACCTAATCCTAATTGCTCTGATCTTCATAGTATTTTGCAAGGAGGATATTGTTTATTTTTAATGGTTTTTTGCCTATTTTTTTTGATAAAGTGTTTCCATTCAAGATAACTCTCACTTCATCTGATATTCCTGGTGACCTGCACAGTGCCTAATTAAAAAAAAAAAAAAGACAATAGATTAATAGTTCTCAAACTTTTCTTGGGCCTTCAAAATTCACCTGCTATACTGAGTAAGAAGATTCACAGCAATTCAGTGGGTTTTGTGAGATGCCTATGTTTATATTTTTAAACACACTATATAGGTAACTTTGAAAGTCAAGCTTCATGGACCATACTTTGAGAAATGTAATAATAAATTGCAAAGGCTTGGTTATAATACTGTTGAAAAATAGGAAATGTTTGATAAACAATCCCTGTGTTTTGAAGAAGATACAAAAAGTCTTAAAAAAGAAACAAACAAACAAACTTAAAAGTGCAATGATTATTTAAAAGAATCAAGAGAAAGTCCCGGTAGAAAATGGGAAATATGCCATTCAGCAGCAGTATGCTAGTTGGCATTATACCATCATACTTACTCCAGTACAGTGATTGTCAGCACTTTTTAAATAATATTCATCCCCTGATTGAAGAAAGTTCTTGGTATTAGTCACAGCCCAAGAGTCAGGGGGTGACATCCTTGGGAGCAAGGTACTATCAGTGTCAGTCAAGAACAATGTCCTCATGGTCCCAGAAAAAGGTCAAGAAGGGAAAAGTGCTGGTGATTTGGGTTCAGAAGAGTAAGATGTATTCCGTCATGCTCCCAAGAGCCTTGTCCCTGAGGTGACAGTAATGAGACAGCATCAATTACAGTGTCTTACCAACCCCTCAATGTGGATTAGCATCATCCATAAGGAAGACCCGAGCAGAGAAAAGGTATTGCTCCATTTCCTGCTGAAGAGTACTTTAAGGAGCAGGGTTGTTAAACATAAAATATATCTTCATTTTTGCCTTGGCCTCTAGAGAAAGGCCTTTGTTGTCTTTATTCTGTTAATGCATTCTTCCCCTTACTTCTTTCTTCTCATGTTTAGCTGGTAAAGCATGGTTCACCTAGACCTGAGGTGGCCTCTTCAAATGTCAGTGATGGAATTCTGGCAAGACCACAGCTGATACTTTTAAACAGTGTAGAAACTATGAAATGCTGCCAATTTCTTCCAAGAAATTTAGGGAAATCTGTGATGCTTTCTTTGAGTATCCCTCTTTTCCACGACTTTGACAGAAACTTTCTTCCTTTGGCTGCCCACTGACTCCACTGAAACCAGAGACCCCCTGATTTTGCTTCAAAATATTATGTCAACTGCTCAGTTCAGGTAATTTGAATAAACATGCCTTAACCATCAACTGTAAGCCAAGCATCAGCTGTAATGAATAAGTAAGACAGAAACTTTGATCCCAAGAAGCTTATGTTTTAGAGGGAGATTCAAGCATCTGAACATGCAGAAAACTACACTTTAAATTCTTTACTAGGAGAAAATACATGGTGTTCTAATTACAGAAGAAAGAACATCTGTCATTAATGATTTTTAGGGTAAAAAATATAGGGACATTATGACCGAATTAGTTTAGGAAAATAAGAAGTTACTAAATAACACAACAGAAGGTCCAGAAGCAGGTTTGGCTGGTTTTAGGCATGGCTTTCAAAGAAGGCCCTACAATATACTAGGATGTAAAATTCTTCCTGTAATGTGATTTCACCTGTGTTGTTTCTGATTTTTAAATGGGCATCGTTTGTGGCAACAAAATGGCTTTCAGAAGCTCCAGAGCTATTTCCTTTCTGCTGCAAACAGTTCAATAAGTTGAAAATATTTTTGTCTCATCATTATGAGGAGGAGTATGTAATCAGTTACCCATAGTTGAGTCAATCTCTAGATGTTTGTTGCACTGACTGAGGTTGGTGTGGATTATATACCCCATCCTTAAGCTGGTGCTAGGTTCACAGACAGATGTTTTAGACTGAAAAATAGTTGTCATATATTCCTAAACGGAATGTATGTATGTTTGGAATTAGACTTTAAATGATCACAGCACAGGCCTCTAACTCAGCCTGTGAGGTTTCAGAACAGGGGATGAGAGCTAGATTCTTTTTTCAGACAGGAAGGAATTGACTACTCTAAAAGAACAAACCATCACCTTACTCCCTCTGCCTGATCTCAAATGGCTTAAAAAAAAAAAAAACCCAAAAACCAACAACTATATTCATTGCTTACACAATATCTACTATAGGTTTGGTAAGTTCTCCATAGCAGTGACATATCCTGAGAGTGCTTAGATTCTAGGCTGCATTGATTTTATTGAAACTCCATTTTAATCTATGTTTTAACTAGAGGGCTGTAGAATGTGGGACTGTCAAATAAAACCTCCATTTATCACCATAAATCAGTATGTCATTACTTTTTGCAATGCTTTCAACAGAGTTGAACACATGCTAGATAGAGATGTATAATCCTCCCATATTGGATATTTTCAGAATCTGACAATAACCTGTTGACTATCATTTCAGTTCAGTCGCTCAGCCATGTCAGACTCTTCGTGACCCCATGAATCGCAGCATGCAATGCCTCCCTGTCCATCACCAACTTTCTGAAATTACTCAAACTCACGTCCATCGAGTCGGTGATGCCATCCAGACATTTCATCCTCTGTTGTCCCCTTCTCCTCCTGCCCCCGATCCCTCCCAGCCTCAAAGTCTTTTCCAACGAGTCAACTCTTCACATGAGGTAGTCAAAGTATTGGAGTTTCAGCTTTAGCATCATCCCTTTCAAAGAACACCCAGGACTGATCTCCTTTAGAACGGACTGGTTGGATCTCCTTGCAGTTCAAGGGACTCTCAAGAGTCTTCTCCAACACCACAGTTCAAAAGCATCAATTTTTCAGTGCTCAGCCTTCTTCACAGTCCAACCCTCACATCCATACATGATCACGGGAAAAACCACAGTCTTGACTAGACGGACATTAGTTGGCAAAGTAATGTCTCTGCTTTTGAATATACCATCTAGGTTGGTCATAACTTTCCTTCCAAGAAGTAAGCATCTTTAAATTTCATGGCTGCAATCACCATCTGCAGTGATTTTGGAGCCCAGAAAAATAAAGTCTGATACTTTTTTCCACTGTTTCCCCATCTATTTCCCATGAAGTGATGGGACCAGATGCCATGATCTATGTTTTCTGAATGTTGAGCTTTAAGCCAACTTTTTCACTCTCCTCTTTCACTTTCATCAAGAGGCTTTTGAGTTACTCTTTACTTTCTGCCATAAGAGTGGTGTCATCTGCATATCTAAGGTCATTTATATTTCTCCCGGCAATCTTGATTCCAGCTTGTGTTTCTTCCAGTCCAATGTTTCTCATGATGTGCTCTACACAGAAGTTAAATAAGTAGGGTGACAATATATAGCCTTGACGTACTCTTTTTCCTATTTGGAACCAGTCTGTTGTTCCATGTCCAGTTCCAACTGTGGCTTCCTGACCTGCACACAGATTTCTCAAGAGGTAGGTCAGGTGGTCTGGTTTTCCCATCTCTCTCAGAATTTTCCACAGTTTATTGTGATTCACACAGTCAAAGCCTTAGCATAGTCAATAAAGCAGAAATAGATGTTTTTCTGGAACTCTCTTGCTTTTTCCATGATCCAGAGAATGTTGGCAATTTGATCTCTGGTTCCTCTGTCTTTTCTAAAACCAGCTTAAACATCTGGAAGTTCATGGTTCATGTGTTGCTGAAGCCTGGCTTGGAGCATTACTTTACTAGTGTGTGAGATGAGTGCAATTGTGCAGTAGTTTGAGCATCTTTTGGCATTGCCTTTCTTTGGGATTGGAATAAAAACTGACCTTTTCCAGTCCTGTGGCCACTGCTGAGTTTTCCAAATTTGCTGGCATAGGGTGCAGCACTTTCACAGCATTATCTTTTAGGATTTGTAATAGCTCAATTGGAATTCCATCAAGCCCACTAGCTTTGTTCATAGTGATGCTTTCTAAGGCCCACTTGACTTCACATTCCAGGATGTCTGGCTCTAGGTGAGTGGTCACACCATCGTGATTATCTAGGTCTTTTTTGTGCAATTCTTCTGTGTATTCTTGCCACCTCTTCTTAATATCTTCTGCTTCTGTTAGGTCCATGTCATTTATGTCCTTTATCAATCCCATCTTTGCACGAAATGTTTCTTTGATATCTCTAATTTTCTTGAAGAGATCTCTAGTCTTTATCATTCTGTCGTTTTCTTCTATTTCTTTGCATTGATCACTGAAGCAGGCAATGCAAAGAAAATATTCTTAAGGAAAATTAAAAGTGCTATTCAGCTGAACATGCAAATGATTAGAGAGCAAAATGGCTTTATTGCTGACATGAAGAAAGTTTTCTTGGGCTCCTGATTCTGGGGCCCATAACGATTCAGCATAATTTTTATAATTTTATGGGATTTATCATTTTATTGGCTGGATAACTATAATCTCCATTCTCTCAGACAGGTGCATGAACCAGGATTACAATTCATTTTAAAGTGCTAAAAAGAACAAAATTCAGAGATAAATGGTAAGAATAAAAGGGCATATTTCACTGTATTTTAAACTTACTTAAATTTTTGTTGAGAATTTGAAATTTACTCATAGACAATAATCTTTTGGGAGCTTCCCAGGTGGCAGAGTGGTCAAAGAATCTGCCTTCCTGTGCAGGAGATGCAAGAGACTCAGGTTTGATCCCTGTGTCAGAAGATCCCCTGGAGCAGGAAGTGACAACTCACTCCAGTAATCTTGCCTGGAATATTCCATAGACAGAGAAGCCTGGTGGGCTCCAGTCTAGAGGGTCTCAAAATGTCAGGCACAACTGAGCACATAGAAATAAACATTTTAAAGAACCACCATGTACTAAGGAAAATTCAGAATGTCTAGCTTCCTGGAAGAAAAGAGGATATTAAAAAGGGAAAGAAATGCAGAGAAGAAGTAGAGAAGGTTTATGTAAAATTTTTGCTAAAAGTGAAAAGACTAGTGGAAAACTTTTTTACTGGTTGTCTAAGTTGGGATGATGGGTATTTAATATGTACAAATCGTTTACTTCTTGGGATCTGTGTTTTCACATTTACACATGAAAGGTGTTGGACAGACCTATATAATGCAGAGACTTATGAAGGCATATTTTTCCTTTCCAAGTTTAATATTTATTGAGCACTAACAATAATTGGGATTGATTTGACTCTGATTTTACCTGGTTAACATCTCCAGCTGTGTTTTGATTTGGAAGAAATTTTCACCAAACCTCTAAATGACACTTTCTTGCTGACTGAGTGTGGTCAGCATCTGGGTGTCTTTAAAAGGGATGTTTTTATAACTTGCATATGTTCTAGGGCTTCACTGAGCTTCTTTCCTGCATGGAATCACTACAAAAATTCACATTCTGGTAACCAAAAATAATTACAAGATATTTCTGATCGTTATTTGCCTTTTGAAGAGCATTTAAAGTGGCATGCTAGCAAACCAGAATCAGAATTCTTAAACATTTTGTTTTCAAACCCAGGTCTGCCATAATCCATAACTTCTCTAGAAATTCTTTCACAACAAAATATCTCCAATGTTGTCTGGCTTTCCTCTTCCTTTATTCCACCCATGCATGCACCAGCTATACCACCTTGCTGATAGACTGTCTACCTGTAGCCTCGCCTTTACCTAATGATAGTGCCTGGCTCCTCCAGAAGGGCTGTCCCACTCCTGGTCCTTCCCTGTAGCTCAAGAACAGCAGTGCACAGAACCTCTGGGCCTGAAACATTTCAATGTGTTCCTCTCTTGAAACATTCTTGGTGAGCATTTCTGATCACAAAAAGAGAGACGCGATCGCTACCATGCTCACGGGTTCCTCTTCTGAGTGGCAAATTCTCTTCCTACTTTTTGTTTTGTACTACGGGAATAGAAGTAATTCCCTATACTCCCGTTCTGGGAGTATAGTCAAGCTTAGAGTGACTGTTAGTGTCAGATAATCCTTCATAGACTTGCCAAAAGAAGAAAGAAAACTTGTCAGCGAGAGAATTTAATCTCTGCTCACTTAGCAGGCAAAGACTAAGGCAAGTGAAGAAAGATAGTGTATTATATGCTAGCTATCTCTTAATTATGTTTCTATCACTTCCACAGTTGAAACATCATAAGATTATCTTGCATCCCCCCAATTCTGAGGTACCTGGGTTTCATTATTGAATTTGTCCTACCTCTGCTGTTTCCTTAATGGGCCAGAAAATGAGCAATTGAGAAGTCACAGTAATCTTGTTAGTTTCCCTTGGTTCATGGGGTCTTAGACTATAAATCTAAGACCTGGGTAAAATTCCATTCTCAAAATTTATACTTCCTGCTGGGACCTCACTTAGGGAAACCCAAGTTTAAAAATAATTGAGACATTCTTGTCTTTTTATCTCCCTGTCCAAGAGCTGAGGTTAATTATGGCGTTGGTCTTCTTGTTTTTTTTTTTTGTTTTTTTTTGTTTTAATTCTGATACATTCACAAACAGGTGGAATTCACTGGCCATCCATTGTTACCTTTCCTTTCTTCTTTTTTAAATATTTATTTATTTGGCTGCTCTGGGTCTTAGTAGTGGCATGCAGGGTCTTTGATCTTCCTTGTGGGCATGTGGGGTCTAGTCTCCTGATTAGAAAACTAATTTCCTGATTAGAAAACTAGTTTCCTCAGTGATCAAATCCAAGCCCCCAGCATAGGACACTCAGAGTTCCAGCCACTGGACTGGCAGGAAAGTCCTTTCTTTCCTTTTTAAATTAAAAAAAGGCTATATAGCAAACCTTGCTGTGGAGAACTTCTGGCATTGACCTAACCTGATTCCTATTCATCCAAACATTTTCTATCCCACCATATAAAAATTGTCATTCTTTTTTCATTATTTTTCAGCCTGAATTGACAGAAAGAACTTTTTTCTTTCCTTGCTGCTGCTAAGTTACTTTAGTCGTGTCCGACTCTGTGCAACCTCATAGATGGCAGCCCACCAGGCTCCCCATCCCTGGGATTTTCCAAGCAAGAACACTGGAGTGGGTTGCCATTTCCTTCTCCAACACATGAAAGTGAAAAGTGAAAGTGAAGAGGCTCAGTCGTGTCCAACCCTTAGCGACCCCATGAACTGCAGCCTTCCAGGCTCATCCGTCCATGGGATTTTCCAGGCAAGAGTACTGGAGTGGAGTGCCACTGCGTTCTTCTTGCTTATCTGTAAATTTAACACCTAAATGGTAACCAAATTCCACTGAGTCATATATATCGCCTATGAAGTGAATCCTACATGAAATTGGAAATCGTTATGTCAACATGTCTTTGAGTCCATGGATGACTTTTGTAAGCTTCTGCTTACATACTGGGCCATATAAGCGTCAAAGAATTTCCAAAGCTGAATTATGCTAATAGAAAAATTTGACCGCAGTTCAAAAGCATTTTCCTTGACTCTTGGCATTGTTACTTTCTGCAAATTCCTCTAGAAAGTATGGTGAGGGGGTTCTTCATACTATCTTTGTGAAGCTGTAATATATGACAAAATATTCCTCTCTTCAGTCCTTGGAGAGGGCAGGTAAACTCTTGGCAGCCCTGTTGCTTCAGGCTGAAGCGACTTTATGTATATACTCTCACGAACTGTGACAAGGATTATTATTTTCATTATGTTCTATGACATAAAAAAATGGGCCATACAGGTCCATAATAACATTTTTCAACTTGCCTAATTGTAAGTCCCACTGTAATATGCAAAGTGACTAGTCCGAGCGGAATTATAACTGTCTTCTCATCCCTTCATAGCCTGTGACTGAGAAACAGTTTTCCCACAGAGCTCATGGCCTTATTCCTTTCAGTGAAGCTTTCTCTGACCATTCCATGTAAGTTAGCATCCCCTCGTGCCCATATGTCCTAAAGCCCATGCTATGCTTTGTCCTTTCCCCTTACACTTATGACACACTGCGCTGTGCCACGCTTAGTCGCTCAGTCACGGCCGACTCTTTGCGACCCCACAGACTGGAGCCCGCCAGACTCTTCAGTCCATGGGATTCTCCAAGAATACTGGAGTGGGTTTTCACGCCCTCCTGCAGGGGATCTTCCCTATCCAGGGATCAAGCCCATGTCTCTTGCATCTCCGGCATTGGTAGGTGTATTCTTTACCAATAGTGCCGCTTGGGAAGTCCTGTTCTTACCCGGTAGTTTAGTCACTCAGTCGTGTTCGACTCTTGTGAACGCAAGAACTGTATAGCCCACTAGGCTCCTCTCTCTATGGAGTTCCCCGGGGAAGAATACCAGAGCGGTCTACCATTTCCTTCTCCAGTTGGTGTCATACTTTTTCTAATAAATGTGTTTGTGGTCTTTATACTAATTATTATTAATAGTTTGCCTGAAATGCATTAAATTCTCCAGAGTGCAGATGGTTTCTAATTATTACTTCTGATAGAACAGATATTTTAGATATTTGTATGGGTTTGTAAATTGTCGACTTATAGCTTCTTCCTGTGATCCTATAGTTTAAAAAGGTTTTTCTTTTCCAAGATATGACTATTTCTCTTTATTTATGTATACTTTTTTTATAGGTTGTACTTCACATTTAAATTGTGAATAATGGATTTTTGTTTTACTGTGTAGAATAAAAAACATAGTTAAGTTTTTTCAGTAGTGTTTATAGAATAAGCTATTCCTTTTCCATACTTTGACATATCAACTTTACTACATTCTAGATGCTTATATATTTTCAGGTCTGCCATAAAAATTCTGTTATGTTCTTTTAATGATGCTTCTGTTCCTACATCTTCAAAACAAAAAAAGCTGCCGTTCTTACTAAATGTCTACTCTACAGCTGGTAATTCTGAGTGCAGCAGTTTAAAAAACAAGTTTATATAATATTTTTTGATACTTCATATCATACAATAGTTCATGTATAGTTGAACTATATATATAAAATCACTACATTTTTAGGCTCTCTCATAGTGTGGTTATGATGCCAAAGGGAATACTAGGTATTGACTCAAACATTGCTGCCAATGAGTGCTTCTGGATGTACTTCAAACCGACTAAAAACAACAAGCACTTAGCCCTTTTTTTTTACTTTTTACAAAAACTTGCTCCTTTAATAGAAAATGATTATATAAAGTTGTTTACATATATGCCTTCTGAGTAGAAACACTAGAAATGCATATACGTAGGTCAGCAGTCAGAATACATGCTTTCTGCTAGGAGAGTTAACACTTCTAAAATTAGACCGATGGCTTCCTTTTAGTTTGGAGGTCTGGGTCTGACTCACAAGGCAGGGCCTGGGGTTTGGCCTTGGCAAAGACAAAGCACCCCGGAGCCGGCTGTGCACACCAGTGGCCTTTCCATCAGTTCACTTACACTTCATCTTCCCAGTTAGGAAGACTCCACAGTGGTGGCCACTGTGGTCTGTCCTTGGAGATTCTGAGCAGTGCAAATGTAATAACCTGCGTCAATGGTCTCAAAGTCTTCAATGCTCAGGACACTCTGGGAGATCCTTGTGGTGTGCCCAAGTCCTCTGTGGATCAGCCGCCAGGAGTCCTGAATCGTCACGGGCCTTTCATCCTGTTGAACAACACCCACGGGGACTGGAGCACAAACCACACGCTGCTCTCAGCAGCTCCCATTCATCTGACACGGCTGAGTATCCCTTTCAAAGCACAAAACACACGCTCCTACAGGACTATTTGGTATGCGCAGCTCATGGGAGCTCTGACACTGTCTAGTCAGTTTAGGCTGCATTTTTTCCAAGCAGGGTCTTGAATTTCATTATGCTGTTTGGCTCTCTCTTCCTGCCCTTTCTCTTCAAGTTTCTACTTAATATAAATTTTACTCTTTTGGAACTTCAAGAATGTGGGGCTGGTATTAGGCATAAAGATACAGATAAATTTTTCCACCGTTCTGCCGTTGACACCGCTCACGTTCACCTCTTGGTGCAGAGGTTCTTACTCACAGAACTTAGAAGCCCGAAGCACTCACCTTGTAAATGAATATGAGCTCTCAACTGTTCAGATTTGGGGGAGGGAGACATGATTAGTCAAATGTGCCCTAGGATTGCAGTGGGTGGAAAGCTGTGCCCGGGATGGATAATATTATACCCGAGGTGACTTCACTCCCTATTTCTAGAAAGTGAGATGGTCACTTCTGAGATGCTTCCTCCAACTTCAGTGATAAGTAGTATCTTCTGAATTAGTTTAACACAATCGTAATATTTACAGGATTACTGAATTAATACCCTTTCTGCTAATAATTAGCAATGTACCCTTTCTGCTAACAATTAGCAATGTAAAGAAACCAAAAAACCTCTCATGCAAGCTATTCATGTTTTCTAAATGGGACAACACTTTAGAAACAAGTACCTGGCACTGGGAAAGCACCATTCTCCAGGGAGAGTTATTTTCCACCAATCGCAGCCCTTCGACCAGAAGCGTATTGGCTGCCAAGTACATCTTAGGATGCCAGATCCAGATCTCTTCTGGCATCAAGGGGATTGTTCCATGTTGGTAGGGAGGCTGTCTATTTTAGTGAGCAGAAGAGGCCCACGGCTGCATGTGCTGGAGCTGGGTTTATGGCAAGTCTATTTTAAGATAATCTCGGCCTCACGGCACCTTTTCCAAGGCCTGGGTTTACATGCCGACTTGGTGGGTGTCTGCTCAGAGTCCTTTGCCCCGGGGACCAACTTTTACATGGAAAAGGCTAAAGGACTCCAGAAGGAAGGTAGATTGGCCTCCAACTAACCCAAAGTTAAGACTGCAAATTGAGGTTGGAGTTGAAGAAAGGAGGCCCCCTCTTTTCCTGTTCATGCCCCTGTCCCCTTCCTTCAGGTTCATGAAGAAAAGAGGGTACATTGACTAAATTACCTAATGGAACTCAGTCACTTTTTCCTGTTCTTTAAAAAAAAAAAAA
>SJYC01135986.1:0-25934 GCA_006408675.1 Madoqua kirkii
AGTTGAAGAAAGGAGGCCCCCTCTTTTCCTGTTCATGCCCCTGTCCCCTTCCTTCAGGTTCATGAAGAAAAGAGGGTACATTGACTAAATTACCTAATGGAACTCAGTCACTTTTTCCTGTTCTTTAAAAAAAAAAAAAGCCATTCATTGGCTTGGCCAAAAAGTTCCTTTGGGTTTTTCTGTAACAGGGGAAAATCTGAATGAACTTTTTGGGCAACCCAATGTAAACATAACTGAAACATTTTAGCAGCAAACCAGCAAGTTCTGGCCCTACCAGGGCTCCACGCATCTCTCACGCATCTTAAGTGACGTCCTCATCACTGACTGGGGGTGAACAGGGAACTAAAAACTACAGCAGCTGCCGAGGCCGGGCCATGCTTACCTTCTGCCCTGGGTAGGTCCACCTGAATTCCACCTCCACATCTGGCTCCCCCAGGACTGTGCAGAGGACGCTCACATCATCCCCGCCCTTCACCTTGCTTGAGGATGCCAAGATGGTCGTTGACGGAGGGCCCCTGGGAACTGGAAGCGAGCAGAGGGCAGCGATGTGAGAGGACACCCAGGGGAAGGGTGGCAGATGCAAACCAACAGACACATCCTCTCCTCTGGGCAGACACAGACATCCCTGCCTTCCTTCAGCTGCCCAGCTAGCATCCAACCTGCTCTGTCCACTACTTGGGGTTTTATGATGCCTATTCTCTGTCTGCCTTGGTGGTCCAGAATGGCGTGGACACCCAGAGATGCCCAGACATTCCACTTGTAAGGAGACAAGCCCAGAAGATCTGTGAGGAGCTTGTGTGAATGAAAAGGTGGAGAGAGAAGAAGGGGTTTGGGAGCAGAACAAGGGGAAGGAAGAGAAGGCGGTCTGGAGGGAGGACCACTGACGGGGAAGACAGACAGACAAACAGGCGTATGGCTCGGCAGCCTCAGGGGGAAGAAGAGCAAGTTAGAATCCACCAAAGGACTTCCTAGTGCCTCCTTGACCGCGTGAGTTCCAATCAATAAAGTGAGAACAGGAGTCCCCAGGAGCCCCTACCCTTCCTAGAACACAGGTGGTTAGCAGGGTCCTTGATTGCATGGGAAGGCTGGTCCTCACATCCATTCTCTGAGTATCTCCTTAAAGTACCCTCTTAATTTTTGTCTGGCATTTCAGAAGCCCCGTGTGGCTGAACCTTTGGTCTTGGCTGTGGTCTTGAGCTTTCAATTTGAAGAAGCTGGTGGCAAGTCCAGTTCTCAGCTCTGGCCGAGTATCAGTCCCCCGGAACCATTCTCTGAGTATCTCCTTAAAGTACCCTCTTAATTTTTGTCTGGCATTTCAGAAGCCCCGTGTGGCTGAACCTTTGGTCTTGGCTGTGGTCTTGAGCTTTCAATTTGAAGAAGCTGGTGGCAAGTCCAGTTCTCAGCTCTGGCCGAGTATCAGTCCCCCGGAGGAGAGCATCCATAGACTGAATATCTACCCCATAAGTGGGGCTCCAGTGTGGTCCACAGACCAGAGGCATCTGTAGCATCCAAGATGTTTGTTAGTCGGGAGCATCTCGTTGCCCTGAGGACCCTGCCTGTACCAGCTATCAGCTTTGGGGGCATCTCACTTTTTATGGGCACTTGAGTTACGTCCATTATAACAGTCCTTTCTCTAGGCAAGGAAATAATGGTCTTCAGGAGTCTGAGGATGACCCTGGGCACAGGCTTCCCTCTGCCAGGACAGCAGGTTCTTCTCCTTTGAGAAAATCTGCTTCTGTGCCTTTGTTTCCTATGAATATTGAACCAGATCGGAGGGTTGGTGGATGGTCCTCTATGTTTGGAAAAATTACTTATTTTCTTAAAAATTAGGTTGCTTTTTGTTTCAAAGACTCACTCCAATGTAAAGCTTGCTCCCTCTTTGACTTTTTGACTTAATATTCTCGTTTCTGAGACAGTGAACCCGGATGATTTTGAAATAGGGTGGGATTTTCATCTGCCTTCTCTTAGTTCCTCCTTGCTGTGCTGTGTTGGTTGATCTTGACGATGCTGCCTGGAAAGGAAAATTATGTAAAAGGCCATGGGAGCTGTGGTATCGCTGCAGTGCGGATGCTCTCTGCAGCTTTGAATCGGAAGATCTCTCCTGTAGTTTTGCACTTCCCCATTTTTCATGCTGAGTCTCAAGTCCCCACCCACGTGACTGGCTCAGTGAATTTGAAAGCAGACACTGCTCTTAGCTCGTGGTGGAAGAATTCCTGTTTGCTGCCCAGGCCAAATTCCAATCAGTGTTCTTCAGCAGCTCCGTCTTGAAGAGGACATTTTAGGGGCTGATATAAAGCACAGCCCTCTTAGCTCCCCTAGCAGCCTCCACTGAGGCAGCTGGAGAGTCTAATTATAGGCTGGGAAGCCCCTGAGAAGTTACAGAGTGTTAGCAGAAGGCGGGCATGTAGATGACAGCTGTTTGCCTGGGGCACCAGGGAACCATGGTGCAGAGAGAAGAAAAACGCAGTGTCCTGTCCAGCAGATGTTGGCCTTGGACACTTGTGATAATTATCCTCCTTAGTGTTAGCAAAAGTGCATCCATGGTCCGTCAGTTGTAGTGGTTCTGGCTCAAACCCTGTGGGCAAGAGAACACATCCCTTCCCTTGATTGTTCAAAATTGTGTGTGTGAGACATTTGACTCTTCTATGTCTTGTTGATTAAAACATAGTGTAGGAAATCAGTGTTCTAGACCTATAATTTGGAATGTCAGAATATTCTGGGTGCAGCTGTGCCCTGCCTACACTGATGGATTCTCGGACCTAGGAAATCCCACCTTCTTGTTGGAAGCATATGGTGTGAGAAATATTCCCTCTATTAAAAAAAAAAAAAATCCACCAGGCCCAAAGTCATGCCAAGAAAAGTGCTAATGAGTCCTCGGAAGGAATACATTTCTCAGGCTTAGTGTTTTTCCTAAGAGGGTCATATGAAAATATATTGTTTCTTCGTAACTTTCTTTAGTATTTTGACATTTCTTGATAAAGATAAAAGGGCTACGTACTTTAATAACATGTGGTGCAAATAAGGCAAAGTTTGGTTTTTAAAGAGGAGAAAACTACTCTGGAAATGAAAGGAATAATTATTTGCAAGTAGACTATAATGCTTATGCATGGGCTTCCGTGTTGGCTCCGCAGCAAAAGTGCAGGAGACGCAAGAGGTATGGGTTTGATCCCTGCACTGGGACGATCCCCTGGAGGAGGAAATGGCAAGCCACTCCAGGATGCTTGCCTGGAGAATCCCATGGACAAAGGAGCCTGGCGCGCGATAGTCCATAGGGTCACATAGAATTGGATGTGACTGAGCAACTGAGCACACATGCACCCATAAAGGGAGGAAGAAAATGTTTTTCAAGCGTGATCTTTTCGTATAATGTATATTTTTTCCTATTTATGTAAAGACATACATAATGTCTTATGTCTTATACATAATGTCTTATGCATGTCTTACTTTGGTTATGTTGTTGAATTACTCTTACAAAAAGTGCAAGAACACTTATGCCATTTTTGATTGGCCTCCGATATAAAGATATGTATAACTTTTCCTGTTGTCTCCTCTTGTAGCGGCGAGGACTGTCTCAGCAGCTGCTCTGCCGTTCTGTTTCAGTTAGGCTGAGGCAGGAAGGAAGAAGTGCCTCATACTGAAATAATCATCACATAAGGGTTTATGTCAGCAATGTCACTAAGAGTTGTAATTTAATACACAAGACACACAGAGGGAAATGCTCATTTTCTTCCTCTTTTGTAACCTTGTAATTATGCTTTTGCCTCTGTATTAACCAACCCAGAGTCAATAATGACTTTTTTATTGAAGTGAGACTCAAGTTTTAAAATGCAACTTTAACTTGCTGTGTCTTTTTTTTTATCATCAGATTTGTTGTGCATGAAAATTGTCTTGATTTTCTACTTGGCATAAACCATTAAAACTATAGAGTCTACATTTTGGACATACTGGGCCTAGGAATCTGAACTGTGAGTGATAAATGACAGCTAATGTTTGAGTACCTAATGTGGACTTGTATGTGCCAGACTGTATAAATCCTATGAATTATCACATTGAATTCTCTAAACTGGTGAGATAGGCAGACAAGATTAATATCACTGTTTAGTAAACTAAAACTCAGAGAGGTTAAGTGGCTTTCCCAAAATTACATGGCTGATTAATCATGGAGCCAGCTGAATCCATGGTAGAGTTTATACCCTCTCTGTTGTATTGGGTCTTCATTACAGATAGAGACCCATGAATGGCATGAACAGTTGGGAAAAGTCTGACAATTTTCTAGGCTGCCACCTTCAGTTTTATCTGGTCACCCCATCCTTTCTGTTTTCCTAGGTCCTTGCAACCCAGCACAAACATCCCTGGCTTTCTCTTCCCTCATTGCACCACACGTGCAGCCTTTATGCTCTGGGTTAGGATTGGTGAGGCAATGCTGCTTTAACAACCCCAGATCTGCACCTTAAAGATTCACCTCTTGCTTGAGCTCCATGTGCGTCGTGGTTAACAGGAGGTCATTACCCAGGGTAGTAACTGAGGGACCCAGGTTCACAAGGACATCCTACGATGTGCCTAGAAAGAGGTGGACAAGCGTGACTTGGGAGAGAGTTCTGCCAACTGCACAAGCCAGTGCCCAAACAGGAGCCCCACACAGGCCACCCACTGATGCATGGGTGCCTTTCCTGCTGTGATACCCCTTGTACCGCCATGTTCTGTGGATCCTTTTTCTGAAGGATACGCTCTTATCCCCTTACCAGAAGCTCCAGCATTTTTATATAGGTGTGGCATAAACAGGCATGTTGTTTGGAACTTGGGGGCTGGAGGTATGTCTTATACTTGCGTTCTCATAGCCAGCCCTTTCTCACTCAGGTTATGGTGGGAGAGTGTGATGACTCTGATTCAGCTTCTGGTGGGAGTTGTAAATGATGGAGGTGAGGAAGAGAGCTGATGCTTCCCATCCCGACTCATCTCCATCTCCACGATGCTGTGATTACTCGGGCCCTCATAGTTTCCTTGGATCGCCATGAGATAGTCTTCACTGGGTCTTGGTCTACTCCCTAATCCATTCTGCACCTTCTAGCCTCTATGATGCGTCTAATACACCAATGTGGGCTGCTTACTGCAAGGCTTAACACCTCAAAATGTTTTGTGGCAGCCTGGATGGGAGAGAAGCTGGGGAAAGAATAGATAACATGTATTTTTATGGCCAGATCCCATCACCATTCAGCTGAAACTGTCATAACATTGTTAATCTATTATATGTGTGCTCAGTCGTGTCCTACTCTTTGTGACACCATGGCTCCTCTGTCCATGGGATTTCTCAGGCAAGAATACTGGAATGGGTTGCCACTTCCTCCTCCAGGGGATCTTCCTGAACCAGGGATCAAACCCACGTCTTCTGCATTGGCAGATAGGTTCTTTTCCATTGAACAACCTGGGGAGCCTAATTGGCTATACCATAGTACCCCCACAGAAGATAAAAGTTAAAGGAAAAAACTGATACTATAGTCCAGCTTTCCCTGATCTGTATTATGGGTTAAGTGTATGTGTTCTAGGGGTGCGGGTACCTCCTGACCCCAGTCTGGATTGATGATGGTGAGCTGTAAGTAACTTGTTTGATATACTTAGCTTTTTTTTTAATGATTATCATGTAGGTACAACAGGTTGTTTAGTGGTAAAAATCAAAAGTAAGCCAAATTAACATGAAAAGGTGCTCAACATCACTGATTATTAGAGAAATGGAAGTCAAAACTACAGTGAGGTACCACCTTACACTGATCAGATTCAGTTCAGTTCAGTTCAGTCGCTCAGTCGTGTCCGACTCTTTGCGACCCCATGAATCGCTGCATGTGAGGCCTCTCTGTCCATCACCAACTCCCGGAGTTCACTCAGACTCACGTCCATCAAGTCTGTGATGCCATCCAGCCGTCTCATCCTCTGTCGTCCCCTTTTCCTCTTGCCCCCAATCCCTCCCAGCATCAGAGTCTTTTCCAATGAGTCAACTCTTCGCATAAGGTGGCCAGAGTACTGGAGTTTCAGCTTTAGCATCATTCCTTCCAAAGAAATCCCAGGGCTGATCTCCTTCAGAATGGACTGGTTGGATCTCCTTGTAGTCCAAGGGACTCTCAAGAGTCTTCTCCAACACCACAGTTCAAAAGCATCAATTCTTCGGCACTCAGCTTTCTTCACAGTCCAACTCTCACATCCATACATGACCACAGGAAAAACCATATCCTTGACTAGATGGACCTTAGTCAGCAAAGTAATGTCTCTGCTTTTGAATATATGGACTGGTTGGATCTCCTTGCAGTCCAAGGGACTCTCAAGAGTCTTCTCCAACACCACAGTTCAAAAGCATCAATTCTTCGGCGCTCAGCCTTCTTCACAGTCCAACTCTCACATCCATACATGACCACAGGAAAAACCATAGCCTTGACTAGATGGACCTTAGTCAGCAAAGTAATGTCTCTGCTTTTGAATATACTATCTAGGTTGGTCATAACTTTTCTTCCAAGGAATAAGCGTCTTTTAATTTCATGGCTGCAGTCACCATCTGCAGTGATTTTGGAGCCCCCCAAAATAAAATCTGACACTGTTCCCACCATTTCCCCATCTATTTCCCATGAGGTGATGGGAACGGAGGGATCTCGCCTTCATGACATTGCAGAGACATTCCTCATCAGGCTCAGTCCACTTGACTAATTTCAAGGGCACCATGTATCCAGGAACGTGCTGGGAGAGGAGGCTAAGGCAGGGAACCAGCCAAACATGGTCTCCGAGCCCCAGGGCCTCCATTCCAGCAGGGGAGGTGCACCCTCAATAGGCCACTGTGTGGTGGGTTTAGAACCTGAGCTGTGGGAAGAACCAAAGGAGAGGCCCAGAGTGCCGTGGAAGTTCTGGATGGTCTGGAAAGCATGAAAGGTTTATTTAGGGATGAAGGCCTGCAGGGGAAAAGGGAGGGACCAGCAGACAGGCCCCAAGGGGAGTAGAGGGGAACCCTGGGGAGGGCAGAGGCCAGCCCTGCAAGACCTTTCAAGCCATATGGAAGATTTTGACTTTGGTTCTAGGAAAAAATCATTAGTTCAGAGGTTCATTAGTTCAGTGGTTCATTTAGCCCACAGAATGGTTTTAACTGGACCAATTATCAGTTACTGCATGGAAGATGGAGAAAGCATGGGCATGGAAGAGACCAGGTGGAAAGGTACTCATGTTAGACCAAGGAAGAAGTGATGATAGTTGAACTTGTTTTGCAGTGGGATGGACAGCAGAATTCAAGGGCTTTGATGGAATGAGTCAAAATGACTGGGAGGAGCTGGGAGTGTTTCGGGTTCCTGTACCCCAGAACCACAGCACCATCACTGGGATGAGGGCAACTGAAGAATCAGGCCTGGGAGGAAGGCCTAGAGCTCAGGAAAGGGCCTGTGAGGCAGCTCAGTGCAGATGTTAGACAGACAGTTGGGTACACAAAGCTGGCGATCCAGGCCACATCCATTCCCCCGGGAGTGATTGGTACACAAATATGCAGCAGCGTGTGGCTATGGCGGAGACCACCCAGGAGGAGCAGGAGGCCAGACAAAGAAAGTGCCTGGGGGAACTACAACATTTAAAAGCTAGCAGAGGCAGCTCATTCTATGAGGCCACCATCACCCTGGTACCAAAACCAGACAAAGATATCACAAAAAAGGAAAAATACAGGCTGGTATTACTGACGAACATAGACATAAAATCGTCAACAAAATACTTGCAAACCAAATCCAACAACACATTAGAAGGATCATACACTACGATCAAGTGGGATTTATTCCAGGGATTCAAGGATTCTTCAATGAATACAAATTAATGTGATATGTCATATTAACAAACTAAATAAAAACCATATGATCATCTCCATAGATGCAGAAAAAGCTTTTGACAAAATTCAATGTCCATTTATGATAAAAAAAAAAACTGTCCAGAAAGTGGGCACAGGTAATTATGATATTACCTCAAAGTAATAAAGGCCATATATGGCAAACCCACAATTAACATCATTCTCAGTGGTGAAAAACTGAAAGCATTTCCCATAAGGTCAGGAACAAGACAAGGGTGTTTACTCTCACCACTGTTCTCCAGCATAGATGTGGAAGTCCTAGCCACAGCAGAGAAGAAAAAGAAATGAAACAAATCTAAACTGAAAGGAAGAAGAAGCAAAACTATCACTGTTTGCAGATGACAAGATACTAAACAACAGAACCCTAAAGGCACTACCAGAAAACTGCGAGAGCCCATCAATGAATTTGGTAAATCTGTAGAATTATAAAAATACACAGAAGTCTACTGCTTTCCCGTATACTAACGATGAGAGATCAGAAAGAGAAACTAAGGAAACAATCCCATTTACCATCACATCAAAAAGAGTAAAATACCTAGGAATAAACTTACCTAAGGAGGCAAAAGACCTAAAAATTATAAGGTGCTGAAAACTGTGAAAGTGAAAGTGTTAGTAGCTCAGTCATGTCCACTCTTTGCGATCCCAGGACTGCAGCCCAACGGGCTCTTCTGAACTTGGGATTCTCCAGGCAAGAATACTGGAGTGAGTTGCCATGCCCTTCTCCAGGGGATCTTCCTGACCCAGGGACTGAACCCAAGTCTCCTGCATTGCAGGCAGATTCTTTACCATCGGAGCCATCAGGGAAGCCCATGCTGATGAAAGAAACAAAAAAATGACACATACAGAAGGAAAGAGATACCATGTCATTGTCAAAATGACTGTACTACCCAAAGCAATCTATGGATATAAATGCAATTTCTATCAAATTACCAAAGGCGGTTTTCACAGAATTAGAACAAAAACTTTAGAATTTTTATGGCAACACAAAAGACCCTGAATAGCCAAAGCAATTTTGAGGAGGGAAAATGGAACTGGAGGAATCAGCCTCCCTGACTTCAGACTTTACTACAAAGCCACAGTAATCAAAATAATATGATTCTGACACAAAAACAGAAATACAGATCAATGGAATAGGACAGAAAGTCCAGAGATAAACCTAAGCACCTATGGTCACCTAATCCATGACAAAGGAGGCAAGACTATATACAATGGAGAAGAGATTGTCTCTTCAATAAGTAGTGAGGGAAAACTGGGTTGCTACATGTAAAGGAATGAAATTAGAACACCTCCTAACACCATACACAAAATAAACTCAAAATGCATTAAATACCTAAATGTAAGTCTGGATACTATAAAACTCTTAGAGGAAAACACAGGAAGAACACTCTCTGACATAAATTACAGCAAGATCTTTTTTGATCCACCTCCTAGAGTAACAAAAATAAAAACAAATATAAATAAATAGGCCCTAATTAAACCTAAAAACTTTTGCAAAGGAAGCTATAAACACAATGAAAAAACCCACAAAATGGGACAAAATATTTGCAAAGTGATTGATGAAGGATTAATCTCCAAAACATACAATCTGCTCATGCAATGCCTTATTAAAATAACAAAGAACCCAATAAAAAATGGGCAGAAGATCTGAATACGCATGTCTCCAGGAAGACATATAGATGGCCAAAAAGCACACGAAAAGATGTTCAACATCACTGTTTACTAGAGAAATGCAAATCAAAAGTACAATGAGGTATCACTTCACACCACTCAAAATGGCCATCATCAAAAAATCTGCAAATAAGAAATGCTGGAGAGGCTGTGGAGAAGGAATCCTCCTGTCCTGCCAATGGGAATGTAAACTGTTTTTACAACCATTATGGAGAACAGTAGAGATATTTCTTTAAAAAACTAAATATAGAACTACCAAGTGATGCAGCAAACCTACTTCAGGGCACATATCCAGAGAAAACCATAATTCAAAAAGATAAATGTACCCAGTTATTCATTGCAGCACTACTTACAATAGTCAAGATATGAAGCAACCTAAGTGTCATTGGCAGAGGAATGGATAAAGATGTGGAACACAGATACACAATGGAATATTACTCAGCAGTAAAAAAGAATAATGCCATTTGCAGCGAAATGGATGGGCTTACAGATTGTCATACAGAGTAAAGTCAGACAGAGAAAGACAAATATCATATGATATCACTTATATGTGGACTCTAGAAAAATGTTACAAGTGAAGTTATTTACAAAACAGAAATAAGAGTCACAGATGTAAAAAAATAATCTATGGTTACTAGGGGAAAAAGGTAGGGGAGGGATAATTGGGAGATTGGAATTGACATATACACACTACTATATATAAAATAGATAATAAGGACCTACTGTATAGCTTCCCTTCAGGGAACTCTACTCGGTACTCTGTAATGCCCTATGTGGGAAAAGAATCTATCTAGAAAACATTTGATATATGTATACCTGTAACTGATTCACTTTGCTGTACACCTGAAACTAGACAGCACTGTAAATCAACTATACGCCAATAAAAATTTAAAAAAGAAAAAACTGCCAGAGGCAAAGAGCTGGCAAAGATAATGAGATTGTTGTGGCTAAAGAAGCAGGGGGAAATGGGACCAGGGAAGAGGGGGATTTTATGTAGGCGAAGTAAAATCTAGAAGGACGAAGACAGAAAGCTGTGTGCTGAACGTAATGGCCTGGGAGGCCCTTCAGCCAAGGCTGCTTCGGCGGAGCTAGGGGAGAAGACTGAGGAGCCGGGTGGGAGCACCCCGATGGGGCCCGGGGAGGGCTCTTTCACGGAGTCTGGCTGTGATGGAGGAGACAGATGGCTGCAGCCGAGGGGGGCAACAGGAGGCTTGAGAGAATTATTTGACAGCAGTGTTGGAAGCTGTGGCCTCATGAATAAGCCCCAGCGCTGAGACCCAGGGTCATGAAGGAGCCCAAATTCCCATCTCAGAGAGCAGTCAGCTCAGGGGCCACCCACCCTGTCGCAGAGATGCCTGGGCAGGAGCACGGCTGCAGAGCACTCTGCCTCAAGCGAGGACCACCAACCAGGCTCATGTCAGAGTGCTCCGGGCGAAAACAGGAGAGTCCCTCCTCTCCTCCCTCGCAGGACGAGCCAGGGACCCTTCTCTCCTGGAGGTCAGGGGAGGTGCCCCGCACCCTGTGCCTCTGGCGCCGGCCTCCAGGCTGGAGAGTTCGGGAGGATGCCCGGGGGATGTGAGCCTGATGCCGATCACATCACGTATGTACACGGAGCCTGGACCAGAGAGCACGCTGGAAGGGGCTGAAAAGAAGGGAGTTGGGCGTGGGGGAATCATAGGCAAGAAAGTAGAACATTCTAGAAATGAGAGTGCTGGAGAGGAGCCTTTAAGAACAGCCATCTGTGCCTCCTATTCTCCCGCCATCACTGGGGACAGCCTACCCCACACTGACCAGCCGGAAGGGGAAGGGCTTACCCTCCGCGTAGAGCAGCTGGTACTTTACGGAAATCTGAGACTTGCCCCCCGCCTCCGCCTTGCAGTAGACCACCCCCTGGTGGCCGGAGTGAGGCTGCAGATACACAAAGCCTCTCTTCAGGTCGTAAACGATGTCGGTTCCGTTGGCTGGGATCTCCTTGGCCGGGAACTCCCTGTGGAGGGTGACCTTAGCCGACAGGACGGTCACTCGGCAAGGAACCACAGCCTGCCTGTCTGGGTTCAATGCCTCCTACTCTCCCGCCATCACTGGGGACAGCCTACCCCACACTGACCAGCCGGAAGGGGAAGGGCTTACCCTCCGCGTAGAGCAGCTGGTACTTTACGGAAATCTGAGACTTGCCCCCCGCCTCCGCCTTGCAGTAGACCACCCCCTGGTGGCCGGAGTGAGGCTGCAGATACACAAAGCCTCTCTTCAGGTCGTAAACGATGTCGGTTCCGTTGGCTGGGATCTCCTTGGCCGGGAACTCCCTGTGGAGGGTGACCTTAGCCGACAGGACGGTCACTCGGCAAGGAACCACAGCCTGCCTGTCTGGGTTCAGGTAGACGACATCAAAGTGACTGGGAGAAGGTACGAAGAGTTCACCTTTCTCTGCAAAGGGAAAGACACGGGCTCATTTATTCTGGAGAAGGAGGGTAAGAACACTTAAAGGGATACTTAAATATTCAGGGCACAAGATGCGAGGGGATTGGCAGTGTACTTCAAACATGGAGTCCTTAGGAACTGAAAAGGCTATTCCATTCTAAAGGAGATCAGTCCTGGGTGTTCTCTGGAAGGAATGATGCTAAAGCTGAAACTCCAGTACTTTGGCCACCTCATGCGAAGAGCTGACTCCTTGGAAAAGACTGATGCTGGGAGGAAAAGAGGACGACAGAGGATGAGATGGCTGGATGGCATCACGAACTCGATGGATGCTGAGTTTGAGTGAACTCCAGGAGCTGGTGATGGACAGGGAGGCCTGGTGTGCTGCAGTTCATGGGGTTGCAAAGAGTCGGACACAACTGAGTGACTGAGCTGAACTGAACTGAACTGAAGGGCTTCCCTGGTAGCTCAGACAGTAAAGAATCTGCCTGCAATGCAGGAGAACTGGGTTCCAACCCTGGGTGGGGAATCTCCCCTGGAGAAGGCAATGCCACCCACTCCCGTATTCTTTCCTGGAGAATCCCATGGACAGAGGAACCTGGCAGGCTACCATCCATGGCGTCAGAAAGAGTCAGACAGGACTGAGCAACTAACACTTTCTTTCACTCTCATTTTAATACATTACAGACCAGAGGATTTGTGCAGGAACTAATACCTGTGGCCATCGATGTGGGTAACAAAAGACGTATTAATATGTCTCTGGTCAGTAAGTTGTTAAAAAAAAAATGAGTTTCCTTTTTTGGATGAAGGATATTACTGCCTATCTTCTTGAAGGAAACAAAATCAGTATTAATTCAAGCCCAAATCAGGCCCACTGGTTTACCCCACTGAGGAAGCAGGAAAGGAGACTGGTTTCCTTGTGCTAAGAGCAGTTTTAACACCTAGGAACCGTCTGCCATGTTTCCAGAGAGGTCAGCCCCACAGTCCTTGCTCAGTAACTGGGAGGGACTTCCCCGCTCAGCAGAGCCTCTGAGATGGGCCCAGTGTGGTGCCGGTGTCTTCACAGCCCAGAGGACATTTCTGCCCAAGGTCAGTGGAAAGAGAATTAAGCAGGGGCACAAGGAGCCAGCTAGTCTCAGGTTCTGAGCTCTGTCTTGGCGGCCACTGGGCTGGGGACCTTCAACCTGTTTCTTACACTCTACCTGTTTCCTGAGAAATCACCCTGCATGTTCTTTAAGCTCTCGATGGTGGCGTGTTTTTTTTTGTTTGTTTGTTTTTCTTTTCAGTTAAGGCATGTGGGATCTAGTGCCCTGAGCAGGGATTGAACCCAGGCCTGCTGCACTGGGAGCGAAGAGTCTTAGCCACTGGACCACCAGAGAAGTTCTGATGATGGCATTTTTATCTTAGAGAAATGAGAACTGGTTTCCCTGTACTTTGCTCAGCACAGTCAAGGGACTCTGGATTGTGGAGGGTGTCTTTGGGGGTGGGGGGGGCATGAAACATTAAATACTTTGTTTTCTAGATCATTCCATGAGAGGTTATAGTGATTGCTAAGAGAAATCACTGAACTGAATCACACCCCAGCCTTTGTTAAATTGCCTCCTATGTTTTCCAACCATATTTCTGAAACAGTTATTCTTGGCTTGCTTCACTAGCCTTTGTGTCCGAGTGGTATGACTTTGTTTTTTACATTGAGAATAGAATTCCCGGACACAAGAGCAAATGCCGTCACGGGCCAAGAGTTCTTTGCCTATAAGTATTATAATATTTTTAATAATACCAGCTTCTCTAGTGTGGAATCATGGCTCAGGAAATCTCCACCTTTTGTAAGACTTTCCATCAGGCCAGGCAATTTGCACCACTTCACAATATGTTGCCTTTCAGGCTCAGGCAAGTCTATCTTGGTCAAAATCTTACCTAACACCCCTGTGTTCAAATGGAGTAAGTCCATGTGGCCTTGTGTGTGTCACTTCATCTCTTTGTGCTTCAGTATCCCTGTTTCTAAAGAGAAAAATCTGGAGCATTTGTATTAAAGATCTCTTTGTCAGTCTGTTCAGTTCAGTCCCTCAGTCATGTGCGACTCTTTGAAACCCCATGGACTGTAGCACACCAGGCTTCCCTGTCCATCACCAACTCATGGAGCTTGCTCAAACTCATGTCCACTGAGTCCACTGATGCCATCCAACCATCTCATCTTCTGTCATCCCCTTCTCCTCCTGCCTTTAATCTTTCTCAGCATAAGGGTCTTTTCCAGTGAATCAGTTCTTTGCATCAGGCGGCCAAAGTATTGGAGCTTCAGCTTCAGCATCAGTCCTTCCAATGAATATTAAGAGTTGATTTCCTTTAGGATTGACTGGTTTGATCTCCTTGAAATCCAAGGGGCTCTCAAGAGTCTTCTCCAACACCACAGTTCAAAAACATCAATTCTTCAGCACTCAGCTTTCTTTATAGTCCAACTCTCACATCCATACATGACTACTGGAAAAACCATAGCTTTGACTATAAAGACCTTTAAAGGCAAAGTAATATCTCTGCTTTTTAATATGCTATCTAGGTTGGTCATAACTTTTCTTCCAAGGAGTAAGCATCTTTCAATTTCATGGCTGCAGTCACCATCTGCAGTGATTTTGGAGCCCAAGAAAGTAAAGATATCTTTTTAGCAAATATTTAAGGAAGGTGTGATTGTCAGATTCAGAAAGAACTTTTGTTTTAAGGTTTTGTACAGGAATGTGACCCCTTCATGGATCACAGCCTTGTCACACAAAGGGGTTTGTATAAGTCAATGAAGCTATAAACCATGCCATGTAGGGCCATCCAAAATGGACAGGTCATGGTGGACAGTTCTGACAAAATATGGTCCACAGGAGCAGGGAATGGTAAACCACTCCAGTATACTTGCCATGAGAACCCCATGAACTGTATAAAAAGGCAAAAAGATATGACACTGAAAGGTGAGCCCTCCCAGGTCAGAAGGTGTCCAACAGGCTACTGAGAAGAGTGAAGGACAATTACTAATAGCTCCAGAAAGAATGAAGCATCTGGGCCAAAGCAGAAACAACACTCAGTTGTGGATATGTCTGGTGATGAAAGTAAAATCTGATGCTGTAAGAACAGTATTGCATAGGAACCTGGAATGTTAGGACCATAAATCCAGGTAAATTGGACATGGTCAAGCAGGAATGGTAAGAGTGAACACTGACATCTTAGAAATCAGTGAACTAAAATGGACGGAGATGGGTGAATTCAGTTCAGATGACCATTATCTCTACTACTGTGGACAAGAATCCCATAGAAGACATGGAGTAGCCCTCAAAATTGATACAAGAGTCCAAAATGCAGTACTTAGGTTCATCCTCAAAAACCAACACAATGATTTCAGTTCATTTCCAAGGTAAACCACTCAACATCACAATAATCCAAGTCTATACCCCAGTCATTGATGCTAAAGAAGCTGAAGTTGATCAGTTCTGTGATGACCTAGAAGAACTTCTAGAACTAACACCAAAAAAAGAGATGTCCTGTTCATCATAAGGGACTGGAATGCAAAAGTAGGAAGTCAAGAGATACCTGGAGTAACAAGCAAGTTTGGCCTGGAGTACAAAATGAAGCAGGGCAAAGGCTAACAGAATTCTGCCAAGAGAAAGCACTTGTCGTAGCAAACACCCTTTTTTAACAACACAAAAATCAACTTTACACATGGATATCACCAAATAGTCAATCCTGAAATCAGATTGATTACATTCTTTGCTGCTGAAGATGGAAAAGCTCTATACAGTCAGCAAAAACAAGACTGGGAGCTGACTGTGGCTCAGATCAACTCCTCATAGCAAAATTTTGGCTTAATTAAACTAAAGAAAATGGGGAAAACCACTAGGCCAGTCAGGTATGACTTAAATCCCCTATGAATATACAGTGGTGGTGATGAATAGATTCAAGGGATTAGACCTAGTAAACAGAGTGCCTGAAGAACTATGAATAGAGGTTTGGAATATTGTACAGGAGGCAGCGAACAAAACCATCCCAAAGAAAAAGAAATGCAAGAAGGCAAAGTGGTTGTCTGAGGAAGCTTTATAAATAGTTGAGGAAAGAAGAGAAATGAAAAGCAAGGGAGGAAGGGAAAGGTATATCCAACTAAGTGCAGAGTTCCAGAGAGTAGCAAGAAGAGACAAAATGGCCTTCTTCAATGAACAGTGCAAAGAAATAGAGGGAAACAGCTGAAGGGGAAAGACTAGAGATCTCTTCAAGAAAACTGGTAATATCAAAGGAATATTTCATCTAAAGATGGGCACAATAAAGGACAGAAACTGTAAAGACTTAAAAGAAGCAGAAGAGATCAAGAAGAGATGGCAAGAATACCCAGAAGAGCTACACAAAAAAGATCTTAATGACCCAGTTAATCATGACGGTGTGGCCACTCACCCAGAGCCAGACATTGTGGTGTGTGAAGTCAAGCGGACCTTAGGAAGCACTGCTGCCAGTAAAGTTAGTGGTGGTGATGGAATTCCAGCAGAGCTATGTAAAATCCTACAGGATGGTGCTGTTAAAATGCTGCACTCAATCTGTCAGCAAATTTAGAAAACCAGCAGTGGCCACCGAACTGGAAAAGGTCAATCCTCATTCCAATTTCCAAGAAGAGCAGTGCTAAAGAATGTTCAAACCACCAGACGATTGTACTCATCTCCCATGCTAGTAAGGTTATGCTCAAAATCCTTCAAGCTAGATTTGAGCATTATGTGAACCGAGAACTTCCAGATGTTCAAGCTGGTTTTGGAAAAGGCAGAGGAACCAGAGATCAAACTGCCAACATCCATTGGATCATAGAGAAAGCAAGGGAATTGCAGAAAAACATCTACCTCTGTTTCACTGACTATGTTAATGTCTTTGACTGTGTGGATCACAACAAACTGTGGAAAATTCTTAATGACATGGGAATACCAGAGCACCTTACCTGCCTCCTGAAAAACCTGCATGCAGGTCAAGAGCAAACAGTTAGAACTGGACATGGAGCAACAAACTGGTTCCAAATTGGGAAAGGAGTACGTCAAGGCTGTATATTGTCAGCCTGCTTATTTAACTTATATGCAGAGTACATCATGTGAAATGCCAGACTGGATGAAGCACAAGCTGGAATCAAGATTGTGGAGAGAAATATCAATAATCTCATATACATAGAAAACACTACCCTTATGGCAGAAAGTAAAGAGGAACTGAAGAACTTCTTGATGAGGATGAAGGAAGAGAATGAAAAAGCTGGCTTAAAACTCAATATTAAAATAACTAAGATCACGGCAAACAAAGGAGGAAAAGTGGAAGCAGTGGCAGATTTCCTCTTCTTGGGCTCTAATATCACTGAAGATGGTGACTATAAGCCATGAAATTAGAAGACAATTGCTTTTTGGCAAGAAAGCTATGACAAACCTAGACAGTGTGTTAAAAAAAAAAAAAGACATTGCTTTCCTGATAAAGGTCCATATAGTCAAAGCTATGGTTTTTCCAGTAGTCACGTATGGATGTGAGAGCTGGACCATAAAGAAAGCTGAGCACTGAAGAGTTGATGCTTTTGAACCATGGTGCTGGAGAAGACTCTTGAGAGTACCCTGGACTGCAAGGAGATCCAACCAGTCCATCCTAAAGGAAATCAGTCCTGAATATTCATTGGAAGGACCAATGCTGAAGCTGAAACTCCAATGTTTTGGCCACCTAATACAAAGAATTGACTCATTGGAAAAGACCCTGATGCTGGGAATGATTGAAGGCAAGAGGAGAAGGGGACGGCAGAGGATGAGATGGTTGGGTAGCATCACTAAATCAATGGACATGAACTTAGTCAAACTCCAGGAGATGATGAGGGATAGGGAAGCCTGGAGTGCTACAGTCAGTGGGGTCTCAAAGAGTCAGGCAAGACTTGTCAACTGAACAACAACAACAGGAATCTGAACCAATGTGCAAAGCCAGTCAAATAAGCAAACAATTTGAATTTAAGAATACAAAAATGAGGCCTTACTTCCTATACTGTAATCCATGGTTTGAAAGAAGGAACCACACCAATTGCTTTAACCAATAGAAAAATAAAATGTATTTGCCAAATGAATGGAGTAAGCAAGGCTGCAGGAAGAATATATGAATGAGTAAGCAAATTATTATCTATAAATCAAATCTGTCCAATTGTCATTTATTCATTCCTGGACATTTATTGAGCATATATACATATTTATTAATTCAGCTGAATTGCTGTAACTTGATAAATTACAAAAATTAAATTTCTTTTAAAGTTAAAAAAGATCTGCCATTAGTAGAATCCATGTACCCCAAAAAAAGTGTGTTCGAGTTTATATTTAAAATTATAGATCACAAATGCCTCTACAAATATGCTTGGTATCTACTCATGCGGATGACATACAGTGCTTTAAAAAAAGCAAAACACAAGGAAACTTAAGATTTTTTAAAAATTAGTTAATAGGTGATAAACTAAAATCCAGATTATAACAAACTCCAGACTTGGTAAAATGCTGGTTCATATGGTTTTACCACATGTGTAAACTGGAGCCCATGCCTCTTACTATGAGGAAGCCCCTGCTGCTGGTAATGTTTCCCCTCTCCCCCAAGCCTTGATCTGGGAGCTGGTTACATGATCTGGAGCTGGTTAACTTGGGGATCACTCACTGAGCTGCAGAGCTGTGATTTGTGCATTTCCCTTAGTATAAGTCATACTTCAATATAAAGTTAGAGCAGGGGAGAAAAAACTCTCTGAGAGCCTCCTGGATAAAGACTGAATACAAATATAACTTTGTAGCAGTTGGTTAATCAAAAATTGTACAAATTAACAGTCAAAAGAAGCCTCACAGTGTTTACAGTCAAACCCTAGGAAATACACACACATAATGGATACCAGATGTTTCTCTGTGTGGGTGGTGGGGCAGCACATGTTCTGAGAGACTCCGGAGCCAATAGCCTCCATAACAGCCCATCTTGGTTCTCTAACGCCTGCAAAGACAAATTGCTAAACCCTATCCTGAAAATTCAGCTGGGCCTCAGTGTTGAGGAATAAGAAAACAATACAATCCATTAAGTCACAGCTCCGATGAAGGTTTTTTTGAAAGTTGAAATGTTGATTTTTCGGCCTTCCTGTGATACCCAAAAGGGCTTCCATAAATTAAGAAAGAGGATCCACCTCCAGAACTCAGAGAACCTATTACACAATGAGACTTTCTGCTCAAAGTTAGGTCTTCAGTTCAAAAATCTCGGTTTTAATAACCATTATTTGGGGAAGACACAACAGTGCTAATCCCAACAAAGAAGTTTCATTTTGCGATTTGAAACATTGTATCAGTCCTTGTCCAGAATAACAGGTCCCATGAGGTTTAATTAATCTTTCCACTGCTGCTTCCTAGTGTGGTACCATTCTATGGGCAGGTGGGCACTTCTGGGTGGTGCAATCCAGAATGAGGCCCAGAAGCAATGGCCATGAACACCTGTCAGCAATTCTGACAATACCAGTTATGCGAGCTTATGCGTGTCTGTTGATCTTTCCATCACCTTGTCTTAAAAATAGGTTAAGGGACTCCCTGGTGGTCTAGTGGCTAGGACTCCACGGTCCTAACGCAGGGGGCCCAGGTTTGATCCCTGGTCAGGGAACTAGATCCCACATGCTGCAACTAAGAATTTACTTGCTGCAACTAAGACCCAGCACAGTACTTAATCAATCAACAAGTCAACTGATCAATCAATCACTCAGTGGGTTAAGGCAGTAAGAACACTGGATCCTGGACCAGAAAAAAGGGATCTGACTCTTCACTCCGCCACTTGAAGTCACGGAATGTGGAACAAGTCACCTTGCCCTGTTGTATCTTAGCATCAGAATTATTATTTCTAGTATGCAGAGTCGCTCAGTTATGTCTAACTCTTCGCAAGCCCATGGACTGCAGCCCGCCAGACGCCTCTGTCCATGGCATTTTCCAGTCAAGAATACTAGGGTGGGTTGCTATTCCCTCCTCCAGAGGATCTTCCCAACCCAGGGAGCGAACATACATCTCCTGTGTCTCCTGTATCGCAGGCAGATTCTCAACCCACTGAGCCATCAGGGAAGCTTCCCTGATTATTTCTAAAAAAGAGATAATTTGGTAGCTTCTTCTAATTTCCTCAGAGCATTGTGGAAATTAAATGAGATGCACGTATCTCCAGAATCACAGAGCACTCTGCTGATGTATCTACTCGCCAGAGAGAAACTCTTTGGGCAGGATGGGAGAACTTGTGAGATTTTGCTGAAGTGTGACCTTCATTAAAGGTCAGAGCCTATGGTTATCTCAGCTGTAAATATGAGTCACTGGAAATCTACAGGTACAACAGATGGATTCAGGATGTAGACAAACCTCATGACAGAGCCTGCCCAGACACTAAGGAGGCCTCCTGGCTTCACCTGAAATGCCTCAGACACCAGCAGCACCAGGGCATGGCATTTGAAACATTCCGAGAAGCTGTCCCTGACCTCTGAGCCTTGTTGGAGAACATCTTCCCCAAACTTTAGAATATAGAGAGCTCGGCAGTAGAAAAGGCTGGGAAGCCACTCTGCAGTGCCTGCTTCTCCAAGTGCAGTTCCACCTGGCAAAGCTGGCCCTGGCCCTGCAGGGGAGGAGAGGCCCCTGACCTGCAGAGCTTCAAGAGCCTTGCTGTGTCCACCAAGGACTGACACTTGGGTGCAGGTGTCCGTGCTGGAGCCACTCCAGCCTGTGGAACGCTGCCCCAAACCTCAGCTCGTGGTACTCTCAGGGACAAACTCAGGGAGCCCATTAGCCAGGCACTCTCTGACAGTGGCAGTTCCAGAAAGGAGGTCACCAGAGATTGTGAGAGCGCAGTGACTGGACGTCTACAGCTATACCATGCAACAGCTCTCTGTGCTGATGGCTGTACAATCAATCACTCAGTGGGTTAAGGCAGTAAGAACACTGGATCCTGGACCAGAAAAAAGGGATCTGACTCTTCACTCCGCCACTTGAAGTCACGGAATGTGGAACAAGTCACCTTGCCCTGTTGTATCTTAGCATCAGAATTATTATTTCTAGTATGCAGAGTCGCTCAGTTATGTCTAACTCTTCGCAAGCCCATGGACTGCAGCCCGCCAGACGCCTCTGTCCATGGCATTTTCCAGTCAAGAATACTAGGGTGGGTTGCTATTCCCTCCTCCAGAGGATCTTCCCAACCCAGGGAGCGAACATACATCTCCTGTGTCTCCTGTATCGCAGGCAGATTCTCAACCCACTGAGCCATCAGGGAAGCTTCCCTGATTATTTCTAAAAAAGAGATAATTTGGTAGCTTCTTCTAATTTCCTCAGAGCATTGTGGAAATTAAATGAGATGCACGTATCTCCAGAATCACAGAGCACTCTGCTGATGTATCTACTCGCCAGAGAGAAACTCTTTGGGCAGGATGGGAGAACTTGTGAGATTTTGCTGAAGTGTGACCTTCATTAAAGGTCAGAGCCTATGGTTATCTCAGCTGTAAATATGAGTCACTGGAAATCTACAGGTACAACAGATGGATTCAGGATGTAGACAAACCTCATGACAGAGCCTGCCCAGACACTAAGGAGGCCTCCTGGCTTCACCTGAAATGCCTCAGACACCAGCAGCACCAGGGCATGGCATTTGAAACATTCCGAGAAGCTGTCCCTGACCTCTGAGCCTTGTTGGAGAACATCTTCCCCAAACTTTAGAATATAGAGAGCTCGGCAGTAGAAAAGGCTGGGAAGCCACTCTGCAGTGCCTGCTTCTCCAAGTGCAGTTCCACCTGGCAAAGCTGGCCCTGGCCCTCAGGGGAGGAGAGGCCCCTGACCTGCAGAGCTTCAAGAGCCTTGCTGTGTCCACCAAGGACTGACACTTGGGTGCAGGTGTCCGTGCTGGAGCCACTCCAGCCTGTGGAACGCTGCCCCAAACCTCAGCTCGTGGTACTCTCAGGGACAAACTCAGGGAGCCCATTAGCCAGGCACTCTCTGACAGTGGCAGTTCCAGAAAGGAGGTCACCAGAGATTGTGAGAGCGCAGTGACTGGACGTCTACAGCTATACCATGCAACAGCTCTCTGTGCTGATGGCTGTTCTGTCTCCACTGTCCGGGGGGTAGACCCTGGCTACAGGTGCCAATGAAGCACTTGAAACATGGCAACTGTCACTGAGAAACTGAATTTTTAGCTTTGTTTAATTTAAAAGAATTTTAAAAATATATTTGTATAGCCTTGGCATGGGAGAGGTTTTTTTTTTTTTTTTTTTTTTTTGGCTGTGGCTCGTGGCATGTGGGATCTTAGTTTCCTGACTAGGGGCTGAACTTGTATTCAAAGCACAGAGTCTTAACCACTGGGCTGCCAGAGATGTCTCGACCTTGTTTAATTTTAACTAATCCCCAAGGACATTTGAATAGTCACACACGCCTCAACTTCAAATCCATAGTCTCAAATCCATGCCCATACCATCTTTCCCTTGACATCAGTCAGTCAGTTCAGTCACTCAGTCATGCCTGACTCTTTGTGACCCCATGGGCTGTAGCACGCCAGGCTCCCATGTCCATCACCATCTCCTGGAGCTTGCTCAAACTCATGTCCACTGAGGTGGTGATGCCACCAACCATCTCCTCCTCTGTCATCCCCTTCGTCCTGCCTTCGATCTTTCCCCTGACATAGCAGGTCAGTTATTAAGTTTATGCATGTGTGTGTTTAGTTGCTCAGTCATGCCTGACCTTTGGGACCCCATGGGCTGTTTCCTGCCAGACTCCTCTGTCCGTGGGGATTCTCCAGGCAAGAATAGTGGAGTGAGTTGCCATTTCCTTCTCCAGGGGATCTTCCCAATCCAGGGAGAACCTGCATTTCATAAACCTCCTGAGTTGGCAGGCAGATTCTTTACCACTTAGTACACCACAAGTCTGCTGGCTGCCGTACTGGACAATGCAGGTACAGACTCTAGGACCAGACAGTTCTGGGTGAAATCCTGGTCCAGCCACTTCTTGCCATCTGACCTGAAGGACTTACTTAATCTCCGTCAACCTCAGCTTTCTCACTGAAAAAAAGTACATATTAGTACTTACCCTGAAGAGTTATTGCAAGACTTACATGAAATAATTGATGTAAAGCCTGAGCTTTTCAGAGTCTGGGAAACAGGGAGTGTTCTCATTGTCCTTATCTGATAATCAGCAGACAGAGGGAACCTTTAATATGGGCAAGTCCACAAGTCTGGAGAGTTCTGCCAATGCAGCCAGCCTCTTACCTGTGAAGAAGATGTAGGTGGAGCCCGTCTTGGCCTCGTCCCTCCTGCAGACATAGCCGGTGCAGAGCTGGCCCCAGCAGCTGAACTCACCCGTGTCGGCCGCGGTGGAGTTGACCAGGGTCAGCTGGCCGTAGCGTTCATGCTGCTTCACACTGTCAACGAGAGCACAGCCGGTCACCGGGGCCGGGTCCCAGCATCCATCTCTCTCTGCTCCATCGCCCTCGCACATGAAACCCCGAGGCTCCAGGCAGAGGGCCCTTCTCAGATGGCACTGATGAATAAAAGGGTGTACTGGGGGAAAGTATGTTGGGGTAGGTGAGGAGGCAGAGGGGAAAGCCTTTCTTAGAACTAGGCTAAGACAATAACATTTGACATCAGTGACAATGACATTTTCTCAAGAGAAGACATTCTCTTTGACCCCAGAACTTAAGGGGTTTCCTTAAGTAAAATCACTGGTGCCTTGCAATGCAGCCACACACATCCAGCCACAAAGACGTGGGTGGGCGTTTTGCCTTCAGCTTTGGTTTATAATGAGTTTATTTAACAGCAGTCAAAGTGAATGAAAGCACACAGCGTTATCCAGGATGCAAAACCTCTTTAATCAGTAAGAATAAGTCTCTGAACACAAGCTCAGAATCTTCGAGATGCTGAATTACTATATTTCAGATAAGAACTGCCCCTTAAGGAGATCAAACCAGTCCATCCTAAAGGAAATCAACCCTGAATACTCATTGGAAGGACTGATGCTGAAGCTGCAATACTTTGGCCACCAGATGCAAAGAGCCAACTCACCAGAAAAGCCCTTAATGCCGGGGAAGATTGAGGGCAGGAGGAGATGGGGATGACAGAGGATGAGATGGTTAGATGGCATCACCAGTTCAATGGACATGAATGTGAGCAAACTCTAGGAGATAGTAAAGACAGGGAAGCCTGGCGTGTTGCAGTCCGTGGGGTCTCAAAGAGTTGGACATGACTTAGCAACTGAACAACAAGCAACAAATGCATTGGTTGCTAAGAGGTGGAGCCCCAATCATGCACCCACATTTGGTCAAGTATTTGGAGCTTTGGGGCACTTTTCCTTTGGCCTCACACTGTTATTTCTACTTTTATTTCCTCATTTTTTATCTCTCATATTTTTATTGTGTTGCATGTGAATATACTTGCCAACTCCTTCAGGTCCTTGTTGAAATGAGAACAGAAAGAAATATGTATTATTATCATCTCTGGGATTAGCTGATTGTTATGATAATTCCCTGTATTATATTATATTAGGAACCCAGATGTATCATCCTTGAGTTTGACCCCCTCCTCTGCCTACCCTCTATGGCCTCAGCTTGTGAGGATTCCAAAATAAATGCTCCTAACTGAGGATGAATCTCCAATACCACATGTCTCACCCCTCTGGGATCCACATACTTCTCTGACACAGTCGAGATTCTTTCGTTGTAGGTGGCAGTAACATCGGTGGTTCGGTCACCACTTTAAATTTAGCACGCAGCACCACGTCTGGCTGGTTGGTCTTCAACACAGCCTGTTCTGGCCTCTGCGGAATAGCTGCTCAGCCCACCAGTTCTGCCAGGAGGCCCTCTGTACTCCCACTCCGCCCGTCAACTTCCTCCTTTGAACTGAACGGAAATCTCTCCTCCTTCAGGAAGCTTCTAATTAGAACCAACTCAGGAATCGCCCTGCTTTCTCCCAGTGATGTAACCGGCTCCCTCCCTTCACCCATCCAATACCTCTGGCTTCCTGTTACTACAATGGATGGGGACAACTTTGAGGGCAGGGATACCGCCCTATTTGCTTTGTATTCTCTGAGCAACAAATCTGTGCACAACACAAAGCAAAACTTCTCTAGAAACGAGGAGACTGAAATGAAGTTGCACAACAGTATTGGAACTGGAAAAAACCTTAAAAAGCAGGAGTCCAGTTCCCAAATTTGTGAATGAGGAGACTGAGTCTCAGAGAGCAAAGAGGACTATCCTGAGACCCACAGCTGGAGAACAGTTGAACAAGACTGTCTTCCTTAAATCAATTAAGTGTGTGCCCAGTACCCACTCATTAGATGATAAATGCATCTAAAGCACTTGCTGCCACGCCTGGTTCATTGCGCTATCCTAATTGCATCTTAATTACATACACGGGCAGATTAGTAGTAGTGTCTGTGAATACTACAGATACACACACCCAAGTTGGGGATGGCCCTCGGCACAAATAAAAGTGGCCCTCGAGGATATTACAACCCAGCTGAGGAGCTAAAACTAACTAGTCAGAGATCAGAGACTAGCTAAAGTGATGCCCACAGCGTGAGCAGTAGGAATTCTGAGAAGGGATTCCTCACTGTGGGTGGGAAGGTTGAAGGCAGGTTTGAGGAGGAGGTGGGACAGGCTGGACTCGGAAAGGTGGGGTGGGGGGCCGGCAGGGGGCTGAAGGCTGAACTTGCCGGGGCTAGGAGGGACCTGCTCTGTTCATATCACTGCATGTCCCTGGTGCGTGGTGGGTAGCAGGCACGTGATAACTTGGGGATTTAATCCACTAATCACAGGAGATGGAGGGAGGGGGTGGCAGTCACAGGGCAAGTGGTTGAGAACACTGAGGGGGTATACATGGTACTCAGCAGGGAGCAGGGACCACCTTCAGATTTGGAGGTGAGGAGTGAGGACCCCCCTGAGCCACTCCTAGCAAGTGGGGAGAATAGGCCATGGAGAGGAGAGAGGAGGAGGGAGAAGAGGGAGGAGGAGGCGGCGG
>SJYC01135987.1:0-13637 GCA_006408675.1 Madoqua kirkii
AAGTTTCCCTGAGTGAGGACCCCCCTGAGCCACTCCTAGCAAGTGGGGAGAATAGGCCATGGAGAGGAGAGAGGAGGAGGGAGAAGAGGGAGGAGGAGGAGGAGGGGGAGGGGGAGGACAAGGGGGAGGGAGAGAGCAGGGAGGGGCCAGGGAGAGGCTCTTACTGGGATGAACAGCCAGTGCTGGGACCAGGCTGGGTGTCCGCAGTGGAACAGATGTGAAAACAAGACTTGTTTTCTTGGGGGAGATTCACGATAGACTGGGTATACAAGATGGAAGAAAGACACACGGATAAAAATTTCTCGGTTTGTATTTCCACATGATGGAAAGAATGGGGTTCTAACTAAAATGGCATAGCTGAGAAGAGAAAGGAGATGGGGGTGAGCAAGTAACACACTGACTGTTGGAGATTCTGAATTTATGGTAGTATGTGGGTCAGGTAAGTGTGGGTGTCGTGTGAATCATTGGAAATCCAGGCCAGGCACAGAGGAGTGAGACAGCTCTAGATTTATTTGGGGGGCACCATCTACAGGGGCTGTGAGCAGGGACTAAAGGAATGAGGGAACTCAGTGAGGAAAAGTGTGGACAGGAAAGGGAAGGCTAAGGACAAGCTAGAGACAAACCAGGGGACCAGCAGGAAGAGAGGAGGGGGGAGGAGGGGAGTAGAATCAGGAATGAAAGAAGAGTCAGGAGGGGATCACCAAGGAGAAACAGTCAAGAAACTGATGGTTAAACTCATCAGATGCTTTTCATTCTGATTCATGTCCTCCCCCCTCCACAGACACACACACAGACACACACGCACACACACAAGATGGCAGAATGAAAATCTTTGGCAACCAGAAGAGTAATTTCAATTGTGGGGATGGAGTTTGACTTCAGCAGATAAAAGAGGAAAAGCTGGAGACAAAATGGAAGGGAAAGCTCCCAGGTGAACCATAATATCAGGCCACAGCGCCAATACTTTGGTGACCTGATGTGAGAGGTGACTCACTGGAAAAGCCTCCTGATGCTGGGGAAGATTGAGGACAGGAGGAGAAGCGGATGACAGAGGATGAGATGGTTGGCTGGCATCACTGACTCGAAGGACATGAGTCTGAGCAAATTCCAGGAGGTGGTGAAGGACAAGGAAGCCTGGTGTGCTGCAGTTCATGGGGTCACAAAGAGTCAGGCACGACAGTGACCGAACAACAAGATTCCCCATAGAGCTGTCACCTGGGCTACAAAGTCAGTAAGAGATCAATCAGTGTACTGAGCACCTTCTGTGCACCCAGCAGGTACTGGTACGGTAGTGATAGAAATTAGAAGACGCCGGTTTCTACCAGGAAAGAACCTGGGCACAGAAAAATTCAGCACTTGGGACTAACCCCAGCACCATGCTGTATCTTTAGCAGGACTGGGGGTGGAAGGAAGGAAATGCACTGGAAAACATTTCTGGATTTTTCCACCCCCTCTTCTGTGTCAACAATATAAAACAGGAAACAAATTATTTAGCAGGATTACAGCTTAAATGCCTGGGTTTAGAATGTCCATTTTTACTAATGGGATCACACAGTCCATGTGGCAGGACATCCAAGAGGTTAGGATGTGACCTCAGGCCTCTGGGGGCAGAGTCTGCCCTGAGGTCCCAAAAAGCCCACTCCAAAGAGGCTTCAGTAGCAAACCCTCCCCTCCTCTTGTAACCACTTCATAAACCACACCCCCCCCCAAATGGAAGAAGTACAAGATGTGAAGTTTGAATGGACCTTTTTTTTAACGGTGCTGTAACAAAACAGACTCACAGACATACAGAACAGATCTGGTTGCCAAGGGTGTGGGGGGCTGGGGTAAGGGAGGGACGCACTGGGAGTTGGAAGCTGGTAGATACAAACTATTACACACAGGATGGATAAACAGCAAGGTCCTGCTATAGAACACAGAACTATATTCAATATCCTGTAATAAACCATAATGGAAAATAATATGAAAAAGAATATACATGTATAACTGACACTTTGCTGTACCAAGAAATTAACACAAGATCATAAATCAATTATACTTCAATAAATTTTTTTAATTAAAAAATAATCATTCTGAAAAAAAAAAGAGGTGCTGCCCTATAGTCACCTAATCTATGACAAAGGAGGCAAAGATACCCAATAGAGAAAAGACAGCCTTTTCAATAAATGGTGCTGGGAAAATTGGACAGTTACATGTAAAAGCATGAAATTAGGATACCCTCCTATGGAGAAGGAAATGGCAACCCACTTCAGTATTCTTGCCTGGAAAGTTCATGAACAGGAGAGCCTGGCAGGCTACAGTTCATGGGGTTACATGACTGACTATGCATGCATAAGGAGGGTGGAGGGAAATGGGTTGGTAGCAATAAACTGGCAGAACTTAAAAAAAAAAAAAGGCCTAATAGCATACACAAAAATAACTAAAATGGATTAAAGACCTAAATGTAAAGCCAGACACTATAAAATTCTTCGAGAAAAACATAGGCAAAACATTCTTTGACAGCAAGATCTTTTTTTGACCCACCTTCTAGAGTATTGAAAATAAAAATAAACAAATAGGACTTAATTAAATGTAAAAGATTTTTCACAGCAAAGGAAACTATAAAAAGACAAAAAGACAGTCTTCAGAATGGGAGGAAATATTTGCAAATGAAACAACAAGGGATTAATCTCCAAAATACACAAACAGCTCATGCTGCTCAATATAAAAAAAAAAAAAACCCACTCAAAAAAATGGGTAGAAGAGCTGCACAGACATTTCTTCAGAGAGCTCATAGAGATGGCCAAGAAACACACAAAAAGATACTCAACATCACTAATTATTAGAGAAATGCAAATCAAAATGACAATGAGGATCACCCCACACAGGTCAGAACTATCATCATCAAAAAATCCACCAAGAGAGGAAAGGGAAGACTCTACAACCAAGAATACCCAGCAAGACTCTCATTCAGCTCTGATGGAGAAATCAAAAGCTTTCCAGACAAGCAAAAGTTAAGAGAATTCAGCACCACCAACTCAGCTTTACAACAAATGATAAAGGAACTTCTCTAGGCAGGAAACACGAGAAGGAAAAGACCTACACAAAATTAACCCAAAACCTTTAAGAAAATGGTAATAGGATCAGGAAAGTGAAAGTTAGTCATTCAGTCGTGTCCAAATCTTTGTGACCCCAGGAACTGTAGCCCAGTACTGGAGTGGGTCTGCATTTCCTTCTCCAGGGGATCCTCCCCATCCAGGAATCAAACCCAGGTCTCCCACATTGCAGGCAGACCTTTACCGACTGAGCCACCAGGGAAGCCACTAATAGGATCATACATATCGATAATTACTTTAACTGTAAATGAATTAAAGGCACCAGCTGAACAAAAGACAGACTGGCTGAAACCCCAGACTGTATGTAATTATCTTATATTGTCAGTTTAATCCTCTTTCCATTATTGCTTGCAAATGTAATTATCTTTTATTTTTTGTCTGGCTATTGATTGTGAAAACTGATAAACATCTTTTACTGTTGTGATTATGTAACTATTATTCACTTAATCCCATCATATCATGATTGGTCAACAGAAAATAATAGAATTCTGTCTCACTAAAACTACCATTTAATAGAAAAAAGAGCATACTACCAGTAAAATATAGTAAAATAATTAGAAAAAATCAGGATAGAAAGGCCCAGCTGCTTAATTAATGGGCCTGGAAGGAAGATGGACAGATGTACGGAGTAGAATGAACACCCACTGAGGTCAAGATGGAGCGGGAGATGACGACTACTGATGTAGTTTCAGGGCAACTCCAACCTCTTGGGCGTGATCTGATGGTGATGGATATCTCCCCTTGCATCTTTAGAGAAAGCAAGAGTCTCCCAGTAGGATTTCTGTGACAGATGACAAGCTGACAGAGATAAGAAGGGGGCCGGACACCAGAGTGGGAACAGGGCAGCGAAGCAATGCAGGAGTCAGCCTGTTGTTTCCTTTCTGCAGGACTTGAGAGCTTTCCCAGGCCATTTGCTGGATCACATAATTCTCCCCCTAAATGTGATGCCCAGAGCATAAAAAAATAATCTAATACAAAGAAGGATGTACACCATAAAAAAAAATCCACGAACCATAAATGCTGGAAAGGATGTGGAGATAAAGGAAGCCTCCTATACTGTTGGTGGAAATGTAAATTGATACAGCCACTGCAGAGAACAGTAGAGAGTTTCCTTAAAAAGCTAAACATAGAGCTACCATATGACCCAACAACTACACTCCTGGGCATATGCCTGGAAAAAAACAATTTGAAAAGATACATACCTCAATGTTTACTGCAGCACTATTTCCAATAACCACAACGTGGAAGCAACCAAAATGCCCACTGACATAGGAATGGATAAATAAAACGTGGTACGTGTACACAATGGAGGATTACTCAGGCAGCAAAAGGAACAAAAATGTGCCATTTGCAGAGATGTGGATGGAGTTACAGACTACCATACAATGTGATGTAAGTCAGAAAAAGAGAAGCTAATATTATGTATTAACACATATGTGGAACCTAGAAAAATGGTACAGATGATCTTATTTGCAAAGCAGAAATACAGACACAGACATAGAGACGAACTATAGAGACATAGGGGTGGGATAACACTGTGATGACCTAAATGGGAAAGAAATCCAAAAAAGAGGGGCTATATGTATGTGGAGAGCTGATTCACTTTGATGTACAGAAGAAAATAACAACATTGTAAAGCAACTACTTTGTAAAGCCACAGGAGAGGAAAAGGTCAGTTTTCATTCCAATCCCAAAGAAAGGCAATGCCAATGAATGTTCAAACTACCTACAATTGTGCTCATTTCACATACTAGCAAGGTACGGCTCAAAAATCCTTCAAGCTAGACTTCAACAATATGTGAACCAAGAATTTCAAGACACACAAGCTGGATTTAGAAAAGGCAGAGGAACCAGAGCTCAGATTGCCAACATCCATTAGATCATAGAAAAAGCAAGGTAATTCCAGAGAAACATCTCCTTCTTCGCTGACTATGCTAAAGCCTTCGACTGTGTGGATCACAAAAAATTGTGGAAAATTCTTAAAGATATGGAATACCAGACCACTTTACCTGCCTCCTGAGAAACCTGTATGCAGTCAGTAATCAACAGTTAGAACCAGACATGGAAAAATGGACTGGTTACAAATTTGGAAAGGAGTACGTCAAGGCTGTATATTTTCACCTTGCTTATTTAACGTCTATACAATTGTGCTCATTTCACATACTAGCAAGGTACGGCTCAAAAATCCTTCAAGCTAGACTTCAACAATATGTGAACCAAGAATTTCAAGACACACAAGCTGGATTTAGAAAAGGCAGAGGAACCAGAGCTCAGATTGCCAACATCCATTAGATCATAGAAAAAGCAAGGTAATTCCAGAGAAACATCTCCTTCTTCGCTGACTATGCTAAAGCCTTCGACTGTGTGGATCACAAAAAATTGTGGAAAATTCTTAAAGATATGGAATACCAGACCACTTTACCTGCCTCCTGAGAAACCTGTATGCAGTCAGTAATCAACAGTTAGAACCAGACATGGAAAAATGGACTGGTTACAAATTTGGAAAGGAGTACGTCAAGGCTGTATATTTTCACCTTGCTTATTTAACGTCTATGCAAAGTACATATGCAAAATGCTGGGCTGGATGAATCACAGCGGGGAATCAAGACTGGGGGAGAAATATCAACAGCCTCAGATATGCAGGTGATATCATTCTAATGGCAGAAAGCAAAAAGGAACTGAAGAGCCTCTTGATGATGATGAAAGAGGAGAGTGAAAAGGCTGGCTTAAAACTCAATATTTAAAAACCTAAGATTATGGCATCTGGTCTCATCACTTCATGGCAAATAAATGGTGAAAAAGTGGAAGCAATGGCAGATTTTTTTCTTGGGCTCCAAAATCACTGCAGACAGGGACAGCAGCCACAAAATTAAAAGTTGTTTGCTCCTTGGAAGAAAAGCTATGATGAACCTAGACATTGTATTAAAAAGCAGAGATATCACTTTGCCAACAAAGGTCCTATAATCAAAGCTATGGATTTTTCAGTAGTCATGTATAGACGTGAGAGTTGGATCATAAGGCTGAATGCTGAAAAACATGCTTTCAAACTGCAGTGCTGCAGAAGACTCTTGAGAGTCCCTTGGACAGCAAGGAAATCAAATCATCATCCTAAAGGAATCAACTCTTAATATTCACTGGAAAAATGGATACTGAAGCTGAAGCGCTAATACTTTGGCCACCTGATCTGATGAGCTGACTCATTTGAAAAGACCCTGATACTGGGAAAGATTGAAGGCAGGAGAAGAAGGGGACGACAGAGAATGAGATGGTGGGACAGCATCACTGACCAGTGGACGTAAGTTTGAGTAAGCTCCAGGAGTTGGTGATGAACAGGGAGGCCTGGCTTGCTGCAGCCCATGGGGTTGCAGAGAGTCAGACATGACTGAGTGACTGAACTGAACTGAACTGAATAATTGGTGATATTGAGCATCTTTTCATGTGTTTGTTGGCCATCTGTATGTTTTCTTTGCAGAAATATCTATTTGACTCTTCTGCCTATGTTTTGATTGGGTTCATTTGATATTGAACTGCATGAGCTGTTTGTGTATTTTGGAGATTAATCTCTTATTAGTTGCTTTGTTTTCAAGTGTTTTCTCCCATTTCTTTCAGGATTTATTATGGCATGTGTGGGTATTTATTCATGGGCAAGTTCTGCAAGGTATTGTTAATAATTCTGTTCTGGGTAGTGGTAGTGAAAAGTTAGGATGGTCTGATTTTAAAATACGTTTATCAGATTTCTTTGCCTTTTTAAAATGTTAACCTTTCCATTTATTCACATTGTATTATAGCTTTTCAATGTGTTTTTCCTAAAGTTTTTATATTCTGGTGAGTTGTGTTCCATATCATCTAATATTTTATTTTTCTTACAGTATTTTTGAAATAATGAGCCTAAATTGGCTCCAATCAGGTACAAGCTTAAAGTCTGTTTCTTCTTTGTGGTCTTACCTTCTCTGTTTCTTCTCTGTCTCAGCTGCTTCTCCTAGGGGCTGGCCTGCCTTAGACACCTCAGCCAATCAGAGCCTTTTCTCCTTGAGGCCTGTGCACTGATTGGTCACCACACATAAGGGTGCTCTTCACTTGGGAACCAGGCTCTGCCCAAGCACTTCTCTTACTGCTTGACAGACAGTTGGCCTTTTGCTGCCAGAGACCATTTCCTCTCCTTCCCTTTTACCCTTCACTCTGCACTGTTATGGTTGAGAATCTGGTCCCGAGAGAATCTGGCACTGAGAGCCCTGTGTTATGCTTTCCGAGTCATCACAGCTGTGTGTGAATGTTATGAATGCAGGCCATTTAGCAGGCTGTGCGTCATCTTCCCTTGCCTTTTTCCATCTCTTTTCAGTCACTGTAAGAAGTTAGAAAAAGCCAGGAATGAACTGCAAATAGCTTATGAAGGATTTGTCCAGAAGCTAAACCAGCAGCACCAGACTGATCTAACAGAGCTGGAGAATCAGCTTAAAGAATTTTTCACCAGGGACCATGACAGCTTCAGAACATCTATATCGAAGAAGCAGAAAAGTACAGAACTCAACTGCAGGAGCAGGTCTGTACTTTTAGAACCTGAGCATGTGCTTGGCCATTGCTGTTAATTTGACTTCTGTTATCTGATGAGGGTCTTCCTTTGATGACTTTCTTTGGATGTCCCTTGATGAATTTCTTTATAATTTAAACAAATGAAACAATTTAAGTAAATTTTTTATGATCAAAGCCATATATATACGTCGAGTGAAAGATAAAAATAAAAAGATAAAATTTAAACAATCTATTAAAACTTTTAATTGAAGTATAGCTGTATAAGATTAGATAAGTTACAGGATTACAATATAGTGATTCACAATTTTTAAAGGTTATAGTCTAGTTATTATAAAATACTGGCTATACAGAAATAGTCACATAAGTAGAGGACAAACACAGTTACCAAGAAGGGGAAGGAGGGTTGGATGAATTGGAATATTGGGATTCACAATTTTGAAATATCATAACTGTATAAAATATGTAAATATTGACTATATTATAAAATATTGACTGCACCCTCCATGTTGTATAATGTATCCTTATGGCTTATTTTATGCCTACTAGTTTCTCTTATTCCCCTCATTCTATGTTACTTCTCCCCCTTCCCTCTGCCACTGGTACCCACTAGTTTGTTTTCTGTATCTGTGAGTCCGCTTTTTTGTTAAAGTCACTAGTTTACTATAATTTTTGGATTCCACATATAACTGATATAGTCTTTTTCTTTTGGGAGCCACATTAGGCATTACTGACAGGTTTATTTCACTTAGCATAATACCTTCCAAGGCCATCCATGTTGCTGCAAATGAAAATTTTCATCCTTATTTTGATGCTTCAGTGGTATCCACTGTGTCTGTGCATATCTATACTTCAGCAGAGGCCTGATGACAGTGTCTGTCGGTTTAAAGGATGAACACAGTGGAGAGCTCACAGTGAACTCCTTCATAGTAGGTTTGCTCTGTAACTCAGTCCAGACCATCTTAAGTTGGCTTAAAACTCAGCATTCAAAAATCGAAGATCATGGCATCTGGTGCCATCGCTTCATGGCAAACAGAAGGGGGAAAAGTGGAAGCCATGACAGATTTTATCTTCTTGGGCTCCAAAATCACTGGAGACAGTGACTGCAGCCAAGAAATCAAAAGACACTTGCTCCTAGGAGGAAAAGCTATGATGAACCTAAACAGCATCTTTAAAAGCAGAGATAACACTTTGCTGACAAAGATCTGTATAGTCACGGCTGTGGTTTTTCCAGTAGTCATGTGAGTTGAGTTCATTCGCTCAGTCGTGTCCGACTCTTTGCAACCCTATGAATCGCAGCACGCCAGGCCTCCCTGTTCATTACCATCTCTCGGAGTTCACTCAGACTCACGTCCATCGAGGCCATGATGCCATCTAGCCATCTCATCCTCAATGTTTTTCCAGTAGTCATGTACTCTACACATTTAGCAGGCTGTGCGTCATCTTCCCTTGCCTTTTTCCATCTCTTTTCAGTCACTGTAAGAAGTTAGAAAAAGCCAGGAATGAACTGCAAATAGCTTATGAAGGATTTGTCCAGAAGCTAAACCAGCAGCACCAGACTGATCTAACAGAGCTGGAGAATCAGCTTAAAGAATTTTTCACCAGGGACCATGACAGCTTCAGAACATCTATATCGAAGAAGCAGAAAAGTACAGAACTCAACTGCAGGAGCAGGTCTGTACTTTTAGAACCTGAGCATGTGCTTGGCCATTGCTGTTAATTTGACTTCTGTTATCTGATGAGGGTCTTCCTTTGATGACTTTCTTTGGATGTCCCTTGATGAATTTCTTTATAATTTAAACAAATGAAACAATTTAAGTAAATTTTTTATGATCAAAGCCATATATATACGTCGAGTGAAAGATAAAAATAAAAAGATAAAATTTAAACAATCTATTAAAACTTTTAATTGAAGTATAGCTGTATAAGATTAGATAAGTTACAGGATTACAATATAGTGATTCACAATTTTTAAAGGTTATAGTCTAGTTATTATAAAATACTGGCTATACAGAAATAGTCACATAAGTAGAGGACAAACACAGTTACCAAGAAGGGGAAGGAGGGTTGGATGAATTGGAATATTGGGATTCACAATTTTGAAATATCATAACTGTATAAAATATGTAAATATTGACTATATTATAAAATATTGACTGCACCCTCCATGTTGTATAATGTATCCTTATGGCTTATTTTATGCCTACTAGTTTCTCTTATTCCCCTCATTCTATGTTACTTCTCCCCCTTCCCTCTGCCACTGGTACCCACTAGTTTGTTTTCTGTATCTGTGAGTCCGCTTTTTTGTTAAAGTCACTAGTTTACTATAATTTTTGGATTCCACATATAACTGATATAGTCTTTTTCTTTTGGGAGCCACATTAGGCATTACTGACAGGTTTATTTCACTTAGCATAATACCTTCCAAGGCCATCCATGTTGCGCAAATGAAAATTTTCATCCTTATTTTGATGCTTCAGTGGTATCCACTGTGTCTGTGCATATCTATACTTCAGCAGAGGCCTGATGACAGTGTCTGTCGGTTTAAAGGATGAACACAGTGGAGAGCTCACAGTGAACTCCTTCATAGTAGGTTTGCTCTGTAACTCAGTCCAGACCATCTTAAGTTGGCTTAAAACTCAGCATTCAAAAATCGAAGATCATGGCATCTGGTGCCATCGCTTCATGGCAAACAGAAGGGGGAAAAGTGGAAGCCATGACAGATTTTATCTTCTTGGGCTCCAAAATCACTGGAGACAGTGACTGCAGCCAAGAAATCAAAAGACACTTGCTCCTAGGAGGAAAAGCTATGATGAACCTAAACAGCATCTTTAAAAGCAGAGATAACACTTTGCTGACAAAGATCTGTATAGTCACGGCTGTGGTTTTTCCAGTAGTCATGTGAGTTGAGTTCATTCGCTCAGTCGTGTCCGACTCTTTGCAACCCTATGAATCGCAGCACGCCAGGCCTCCCTGTTCATTACCATCTCTCGGAGTTCACTCAGACTCACGTCCATCGAGGCCATGATGCCATCTAGCCATCTCATCCTCAATGTTTTTCCAGTAGTCATGTACTCTACAGATAGATGTAACAGTTGGACCATAAAGAAGGCTGAGCATCAGAGAATTGATGATTTTGAATTATAGTGCTGGAGAAGACTCTTGAGAGTTTCTTGGACAGCAAAGAGATCAAACCAGTTGATCCTAAAGGAATCAATCCTGAATATTCTTTGGAAGGTCTGATGCTGAAGCTCCAGTACTTTGGCCACCTGATACAAAGAGCCAACTCATAGGAAAAGACTCTGATCCTGGGAAAGATTGAGGGCAAAAGGAGAAGGAAGGTGCAGAGCATGAGATGGTTGGATGGCATCATCCCCTCAATGGACATGAGTTTGAGAAAACTTTGGGAGATGGTGAAGAACAGGGAAGCCTGGCATGTTGCACATGGGGTCACAAAGAGTTGGACACCACTTAGTGACTGAACAACAACAGAAGCAACTGTACTCTAATAAAGCTTAATTTTAAAAAGTAATTAGGTAAAAAGAAAAAAAGGTGCTGCAACAAATCACATGCCCCCCAGAAAGTATATAGTTAAGCAACATTTACATTAATTGGAGCAGCTCTGAATATCCCAGAACATAGGCATGCCCCAGATCTTTTTATTCTAAACCAGGACTTTCAGGGGCTTCCCGGGTAGCTCTGATGGTAAAGAATCTGCCTGCAATACAGGAGACCTGGGTTCGATCCCTGGGCTGGGAAGATCCCCTGGAGGAGGGCATGACAACCACTCCAGTATTTTTACCTAGAAAATTCCGTGGACAGAGGAACCTGGCAGGCTACAGTCCATGGGGTTACAAAGAGTCTGACATAGACTGAGCAACTTAGCAAAGGACTTTCAGACCTGACACACGGTGAGCTCTGATGGGCCACTCCATGTTTCAAAGAGTCTCCAAAATTTAGGACCGTGTGTGTGTGTGTGTGTGTGTGTGTGTGTGTGTGTGCGTGTGTGTATGTCTTCCAAAGGGCTCCTCTGGTTTTACATATACAGACCCTGCTTGTTTGGATGAAGGCCAGAAGCTTCATGTATGTAGCTGCCCCTATCTCTTCTGGAGGGGACCATGTCACGGGATGACACAGGAGGAGGCTGACAGGGTCAAAGTCAGGCCAATGTGCATCTCACCTGGGGCAGTGGCCAGGTGACAGAGGTGGGGTCTTTCACGCTCTTGTCCTTCCCCCAGATTCTAGAAGACAGGCGTGAGAGGTGAGCCCTGGGTTCCAAGATTATCAGTTCATTAGTCATAAATACTCAAGTAATGAATATCAAGTGAGAGACTTGGGAGTGGAGAGGCAGGGACACAATGATGTCTGAAGAGTTCCCTGCTGTCAAGCTCTCCTGTGCAAAGTGCCCTGGGGATTCCCAGGAAGGTGAGCAGGACAGGCTTCAAAAGTCTTGTGTGTGTGTGCTAAATCACTTCAGTCATGTCCCGCTCTTTGCGACCCCATGGACTGTAGCCCATCAGGCTCCTCTGTCCATGGGATTCTCCAGGCAAGAATACTGGTTTGCCATGCCTCCTCCAGGGGACCCTCCCAACCCAGGATAAAACCCACGTCTCTTATGTCTTCTGCACTGGCAGGCAGGTTCTTTACCACTAGCACCACCTGGGAAGCCCACACGTACCAAATAGAGGGTGTGTATTCCCCAGGGAGGTGATCCCCGAAAGGAGACAAAGGGCAAGTTGGGGGCATAACAAAGAGAGTTGGGCTGGAGCACATCTTCTGCACTGGCAGGCAGGTTCTTTACCACTAGCACCACCTGGGAAGCCCACACGTACCAAATAGAGGGTGTGTATTCCCCAGGGAGGTGATCCCCGAAAGGAGACAAAGGGCAAGTTGGGGCATAACAAAGAGAGTTGGGCTGGAGCACAGGTGGACAGAGGACTGCAGTGACCGGTGGCAGTCACACAAGGTGTGCAGTCATGGACTCTGGAGCCACACTGATAGGATTCAGATCTCACCTCCTCCATGACCTTTGGGTGCCTTAGCTCAAGCTTACACCTTCCAATCTGGCTACATCCACCTCTTCAGGCTCCGAGTAACAAGAACAACCATATCTCATGCTTACAGAGGGCTGGGCATCATACTAAGCTCTTCAAGTAAGTTCAAGACTTGGAGCAGAATATTTAAAATGGATAACCAACAAGGACCTACTGTATAGCATATGGAACCCAACTCAATGTTATGTGGCAGCTGGGATGAGAGGGGAATTTAGGGGAGAATGGATACATGTGTATGTATGACTAAGTCCCTTCACAGTTCATCTGAAACTATCACAACATTGTTAATTGGCTATACCCCAATATAAAATGTTTTTGGTGTTTAAAATAACAATGATAAAAATCTTCTTTAAAAGTAAAATGCAGAAAACCATATATAATTTGATCTCATTTTTATAAAACAATTATACAAAAAAAAAAAAAAGACAGAACAGAATCTGGCACAGAGTCAGCGCTCAGCACACCTTGGACACTGTTACTATGATGGGTTTCAGAAGCACATTGGGAAGGAGGCCCAATTTTCCCCCTTTACCAGAGGAAGACACTGAAACTTACAAGAGTACTTGATTCAAAGTCTCCCAACTCTAAGCAATACAGTTTCTAATCTAGTGTCATTATAGACTTAGGTCACTGATTTGTGTGTGTGTGTGTACCGTTTTTAAAGTCTTTATTGAATTTCTTACAGTATTGCTTCTGTTTTATGTCTTTTTTTTTTTTTGGCCCCAGACATGTGGGAACTTAGGTCTCTGACCGGGGATGGAACTCTCACCTCCTGTATTAGAAGGCAAAGTCTTAATCGTGGTCAGTCAGTTCAGTCAGTTCAGTCGCTCAGTCGTGTCCGACTCTTTGCGACCCCATGAATCGCAGCACGCCAGGCCTCTCTGTTCATCACCATCTCTCGGAGTTCACTCAGACTCATGTCCATTGAGTCTGTGATGCCATCCAGCCATCTCACCCTCGG
>SJYC01135990.1:0-14202 GCA_006408675.1 Madoqua kirkii
CATGAACAGTATGAAAAGGCAAAAAGATAGGACACTGAAAGATAAACTCCCCAGGTCGGCAGGTACCCAATACGGCTACTGGAGATCAGTGGAGAAATCAGAAAGAATCGAAAATGCATGTGTCTGTTCCAGGAAAAAATTGGCATATTTAGAACTACATATTGAATAAATGTTACAAGTATAGAAATAGAGATGCATTTTAACACATACCACGTTTTCTTTTATGCCTCACCATTTTTCTAAAGGTAAAACAGGACCCCAGGAACAACAGAATCAACTCATTTCTTCCACCTTGGGCAAGTGACTTATCTTCTTTAAAGTCTCCTTTTCCTCATCTGTACAATGGCAATAATAATGCTTATTTGGAAGACCATTCTGAGAAAATGCATGTGAAGTAGCTGGCACATCGTGGGCATCCGACCAATTGAAAATTGCTAATTTTGTTTTTCTTCCTTGACACTACAGTTATATTGCCACTATTTTAAAATGCTGAGATTACTTTTCAAATTGCTTTGCTGATTACAAGCTTTCCAAATGAAATAATTACTAAAGGAAAGTTAATTATCAGTGAAGAATTTAGATTTTTAAGAGGGAAAAACAAACACACCGCTATACTATATCTCTGTTGAAGAGTTAGCAGTTTACTTCTTAATACAAAATATATCTTTTTTTAAGACAAAATATATATTTTTTAATTTTAAAATATTTTTAAATATATATATTTTTAAGACAAAATACCTCTATATATATTAAGATAAAATATATCTTTTCATAAAGGAGGCCAACTTGACATCTACTAGCTTTGGCCATTGCTTGGCAAGGCTAGATCTTCATTCTAAATTTTGAAAGTTAGCAAGACTCTGTCACGTGACCACTGATTTAACTAAAATGTGACCACACCGTTTCCCAAGGGAACGTGTTTCCTGGTGTCAAGTCTCATATGTTTGTGCCTTGAAACTAGATTGCAGCTAAGGGCTATTTGACCCACCAAGTGAAGACGGGGTTCTCTCGGTCGCATCCCAAGTGAGTGGCAGTTCTCTTGGCCATTGTAGCAGTTACACTGAAGGGTAAAGAGGTGAGAGGTTTGCTAGTGACTGTGATTCACAAGAGTGGATCGTTTAAATCTAGTATCTTCTGTAAAGCTTAAATTAACTTTTCATGAGGACAGAAAACCATATGGTAGAAATCCTCCCATTTTTCCTTTGGATCAGGGCATTATTTTACAGTTAATTTTTTTTTTTAATCAAAGGCTAGTAAATCACCTGGAGAAGGGCATAGAAACCCCCTCCAGTATTCTTGCCTGGAGAATTCCATGGACAAAGGAGCCTGGCGGGCTATAGCCCATGGGGTTGCACAGAGGCGGACCCGGCTGAAGAGACTCAGCACACAGCATGCATAGTTGATTGACAATGTTATGTTAGTTTCTAGTGCACCAGAGTGACTCAGCTATACGTATGTCTGTTCTTTTCCAGACATATATATAGGCTATCTATTTTATATGTATTAGTGTTAATCACGTCAGGGCATGGATTTTAAGAGTAGTCCATTATGCAAATAAAGTTCACGTTCTCGTTTTTTTTTCTTGACTCTTGTAACATAAACAATCACCTGTGGCAGGAGCACTTGCTTTTCTTTGAAGTTAGAATGAAGGAATTCCCTCCAGAGGAGAAGAGCATATAGCACTTGTGCACAGAGTAGTAGAAACGTATGGAATTGCGTATGAGCTTTACAGAATTCCATTTTTAACTTAAACATTTAGCAGAGATAGTTTTGTCATTTGCGGATGATTTCTGTGGAAGCTTTAATTCATAGAGCAGCATTATTGCCGCATAATTATGTCTCAAGGTTGTGGGAAAGATTGACCGAGATTGAGGAATTAGCCTCCTTGTTTAGATTTGAGAACCAGGGGCTGGTAAAGCCACACAGTGGGTGTTGCTGTTAGCATAAGAAATGGTGGTAATTTCAGGTTTGTTTACTACCCAGAAACAAGAGAGGAAGGGCTCCCGGCTGAGTATTCCGCTCCTTCCACAAAGCTGCAGGTGTTCTGCGAGGGTTCTGCCTTCCCTCTTGGCCGGGGCTCCCATCAGGCTGGTTCTAGAGACTGTGAGCCACTGATGCTCCAAGGACACGAGGTCACCTGCTGAAGGCTTCCAGTCTGTTTGACAGAATAATTGGCCCCTGGTACAAAAGAAGCATATGCTGCTGATTGTGAGAACTCTGCCGCCTGATGTCAGGAAGGGAAACCATCAACAGGGTGAATACAGCATCTGCCTAAAATTGTTGTGACGATCCCTCTCCACTCACCATTCTCGTCCTAACATTTATAATCACTTCTCTTCTACAGCATAATCCTGGTGTTATATTTTCCTACTTTGATGCTTGTGACCCCCTGCCCCCACCTCTCTGAACATCCTGAAGCGTCTTTAACTGCAGCTTCCTGTTCTTGCTTGGTGGTAATATATCAGGTCATCTATCAAGAGGGACACGGATGCAGACGTTCAGGTCTGAGTAGCTCCATTGTCTGCCACCTTATGTATGCCCCAGGCAGCCATGGGGTAGAAGTAAAAGGGGAGCTGTCTACAGAAGTATCTCCAGGGATGTGTTTGAGTGAGGTGGGGACTCAGGATTTGGCAGAACTCATCCAGTGTGAAGACAGGTACCCTCTGCACCACTCTCACACAAGGAACCTTCAGGCAGAACCACCAGTGATGGATCTTCAGGGGTGGAGCTGAGAACAGACAGGATGAGTGCACTTTCCCTCGCCATCACTCAGGTGCTCTCTAGCTGACAAAGGGGTGTCTTCGAAAAACTGCATTGGCTCATGTGTTGTTTCCAGAAACTTCTGTGTCTACGACATTTGTACAACTGCCTTTCCAAATTACCCTCAGAACAGAAGATGGCATTAGGAGAGCTGAAGTCCCCAGAATTGTCTTATATTTAGTTTCTTGGATTGGAAGGGAAGAAAATTCAGTTCAGGGATGGTTTGGTGTTTCCCTGTCCTTGACATAATCCTGAGGCCTCAGAGAGTTCACTGCTGCATCCCTTCACCGTGGAAATGAACGGTGAAGGGTCCTCCGTGTACTTGTAAAATTCAAGGCGGGGATGTTACATGAGCTGTCTCTGTTAATGTCTTTCATGAAAGGTAGTGTTTTTCACATCTGGAAAATGTTTATATTAACGTTTCTGTCCCCAAATCACCATAAAAGTGTTTATATTAACATTTCTGTCCCCAAATCACCATAAAGTTTTATCTTGCCTATTTAAAGGAAATTATGAAATACATATTTAAATTCTCCTTTGCAGTTTATTATTGTGAGAAATGAAGCTATATGAAATAAGTGCCTTCTTTTGTGCTGAGGTAGACTGTGCCAGTTGGGTTAAGAAACACCTTCATCCTTGTAGCTAGAATATTTAGATAGAATACCAGAGATGAGTGACATTTGTATAAGTTTATAATCCAGGAGCCATCGTTTCTGGACCTTCCTTATTTTGGAGGACAGTGTTAAATATTTTTTTTTCAGTTCAGGGTGAAAGTGCTTTCTCATAAGTATAACAATGAGTTATTAATCACTGTCTTCACTATAAAAATAAAATAAACATCCAATAAGAAAAACAGCTAAATCAGTCTTTCACCCCCCAACCTCTACTCACCACCCAAACAAGATGACTGGTTTTTTTTGTTTTTGTTTTTGTTTTCTATTTTCCAATACAAAAATCTACTCCTTGGTTCTTTCATCGTCTGCTCTTCAAACTCACATTAGGAGAAACTGGACACAGTTCATGTTTATAGAAATCGGACACTTCTGTTTTTGGTCCCCTGCCATTTCTCTCCTCTATGGGACAATTTCTTACTGGATTTCTCGCCAAATGAGAGTAGGAATGGAAAGGCTGTCGGGAGCCAGGAAGCCCATTTGAGAAAAGACAGGTCAAGGTTTTTCATTTTAGAAAGCCTACAAAATACAGAACAGCTTACAGTTATGTGCTGGGTTGCTTCCAGCCGACACTTTTATTGTGGTCTGTTTTATTAAGTTCCATTGATGGGCCCAACCTGTGGGATGGCCCTTAAGTGTGGCAGTGTCAAACGCTCCTGGTGGCAGGCTTGACGTGGGCTGATGGCTCCTTCCACTGAGAGAGTATCTTGCCTTTTGCAATAAAGTGCAGAGCAAAGCCCCTGCTGAGTGGCAGCCCTGTGAGCTGCTTTTGTTTTGAATTCTTAACACTGGATACCCTTAGAGGGTAGTTCATACAAGAGTTCCTTTAGAATTCAAAAGGCAAGAGGACAGATTGAAGATGAATTTACTGGTCATCATTCTGCGTGTGTGTGTGTGTGTGTGTGTGTGTGTGTGTGTGTCGTGTCCAACTCTTTGTGACCCCGTGGACTGAAGCCCACCAGGCTCCTCAGTCCACAGAATTGCCCAGGCAAGAATACTGGAGTGGGTTGCCATTTCCTTCTACAGGGGATCTTCCTGACCCAAGAACTGAACTCTCATCTCTTGAGTCTCCTGCATTGACAAGTGGGTTCCTTACCTCTAGGGCCACCTGGATTATCACTGCTCTCCATTTAAATGGCAGATGGAAAAGTTATTTTGTTGTTGTTGTTATTTGGTTTTAATTTTGTTGAAATATAGTTGATTAACAATGTTAATTTCTGCTGTACAGCAGAGTGACTCAGTTATACACATGCATACATTCTATTTTATATTCTTTCATATTTTTTCCATTATAGTTTATCATAAGATATTGAATATAGTTCCCTATGCTACACAGTAGGATCTTGCTGTTTATCCATCCTGTATATACTAGTTTGCATCTGTTAATCCCAAACCCCCAGCCCTTCCCTGTTTTACCTCTCCTCTACCTTGGCAACCACAAATCTCTTCTTTATTCTGAAAGTCTGTTTCTGTACCATGTGCTGTGCTAAGTAGCTTCCAGTCATGTCCGACTCTTTGCAACCACATAGACTGTAGCCCTCCAGGCTCCTCTTTCTGTGGGATTTCCCAGGCAAGAGTACTGGAATGTGCTGCCATTTCCTTCTCCAGGGAACCTTGCTGACCCAGGAATCGAACACGAGTCTCCTGTACTGGCAGGCAGATTCTTTAACACTGAGCCGCCAGGGAAGTCCTGTTCACTATGCATGTTTATGTGTGTCATTTTGATTCTACATATGAATGATATGTGATATTTGTCTTTGTCTGACTTACTTTGCTTAATGTGATCATCTCCAGGTCCATTCATGTTGCTGCAAATGGCATTATTTCATTGCAGCTGGAAAGTTTTGAAGCCTGCTGATTACATTATTAAATAGTCACTGACCTAAGTCTTGAGAGAGAAAGTAGCCACCACTTTAGGGCATGGCTATTTCTGACTCTAAGTGGATACAAGAATATTAAGAATTTCCTTACATTTTTATCCATAGCAGATGTTCTATTGGAGGAAAATGAATAGTAAACAGTGTAATCCCTATAGAGCTGAAATTAGATCTTGTGGGAAAGGAAAAGTTCTCCTTGTTAACATATTAAGACCTGTGCATATTTGCTTTCTTCACAGTCATTATCTGGGTTGGATACTCTCACTGGGATGCCAAGAGGAGTCTTGGGGAATGGGGATGATTCTAGCAGTGGCTGCTGATCTGTCAGTGGTGGGATGGATGAATCCAAGCCAGTCATCTCAGATGAGAAGCAGAGACCTCGGTGGCATCCCTATCCCACTTTTTCTAGATCTATCAGAAATCATAACTAGGAAACCAGCTAACCTTGGAAGTGCTGGAGGGGGTGGTGCCATTGTGACATGCCACCTGAATACCCAGAGGGAAGAGCCTGTCACCTCAGCTACTGCAGAGGCTGGGAGCTGAGAGCAGAATCAACAGTGAGGCGCAGAGACACAGAGCACCCTGGGGCCAAGGTGATGCCTTTCCCGGGCGGGCACATCCAAGGACCGATCTGTGCGCTGCCCTGAGCACCCAGTTATCCAGGCCCGAATCAGAACGGCTGATGGCCATTCTAGCTCTGCTGGCAGCCAAGGTCAAGTCTGCATCACTACTCCCCCTCCCCCTTCGCCCACTCCTTTTTGAGGCGACCATCCCAAAGTCTGTCCTTAAGACACACGATGCTCTAAAATTCCACCTCTGTCACGGACAGATCTCCTAGATGGATGAGGAAAAAAACAAACCAGTGACAGATATCATATTGGCTCAGTGGGTAAAAGAGTCTGTCTGAAATTCAGGAGACGGAGATGTGGATTTGATTCCTGGGTCAGGAAGGTCCTCTGGAGAAGAGAATGGCAGCCCACTCCAGTATTCTTACCTGGAGAATTCCATGGACAGGGGAGCCTGGTGGGCTACAGTCGATAGAGTCACAAAGAGCTGGACTGGACTGAGCAACTAACACTTTCACTTTTCATTATGAAAGTTAAGCTTATAATTTAATGTCACATCCTTTCTAGTCAATAAATATTAATACATTAAAGAAATAATATATATACATATGTATAGCTGAATTACTTTGAGGTATACCTGAAACTAATATAATATTATAAATCAATTATAACTCAATAGATAATTGGGTTTTTTTAGGTTCAGGCATGTTTTTTTAGTGACTTGATTTATGGTTGTGCAGGGTCTTCATGCGGCGTGGGCTTTTCTCTAGCTCTGGTGAGCAGGGGCTGCCCCTTAGTGGGGTGTGGGCTTCTCACCGCGGTGGCTACTCTCGTTGGGGAGCACAGGCTCTGGTGTCCACAGACCTCAGTACTGTGGCTCCCGGGCTTGAGAGCCCCAGCCCAGTGGCTGTGATGCAGGGGCTCAGCTGCTTGCTATGTGCGGTCTTCCCAAACCAGGTGTGGAACCCACGTGCCCTGCTTTGGAAAGCTCTCAGGCGTGTTCTAAGCTCTAGTTTTCCATGCTCCTATCTGCTGAGAAAGGCCTGGGAGCCGGGAGTCCTCAGCCACAGTGCTGGCTCTGCCGTCAAAAGCTCTGGGGCCTCTAGCGAGCACCTGCCCCTCCCTCAGTCGTGTCTGACTCTTTGCCCGCCAGGCTCCTCTGTCCATAGGATTTCCCAGGCAAGATTACTGGAGTGGGTTGCCATTTCCTTCTCCAAAATTTTTTTAATTGTACAACTATACTTCAATTAAAATAAATACTTTTTTTTTTTAAAGTTTACTAGACCATGGTTTTAAATGATGTGCTTAGAAAATAAATAAAACTCCATGGTGACCTTCCAGGGAGCCCAAGTTGCAGCCAACAGGCAACCAGGCACACCGAGGATTCTTTAACTGGATGATTTGCAATTTCAGTTTCAATTGATTTTGTAGGACTGTAATTAAAAAGCAGAGACATTTGCCAACAAAGATCCGTCTAGTCAAAGCTATGGTTTTTCCAGTAGTCGTGTATGGATGTGAGAGTTGGCTATAAGGAAAGCTGAGCACCAAAGAATTGATGCTTTTGGACTGTGGTGTTGGAGAAGACTCTTGGGAGTCCCTTGGGCCTCAAGGAGATCCAACCAATCCGTCCTAAAGGAGATCAGTCCTGAATATTCATTGGAAGGACTAATGCTGAAGCTGAAAGTCCAATAATTTGGCCACCTGATGCGAAGAACTGACTCATTTGAAAAGACCCTGCTGCTGGGAAAGATTGAAGGTGGGAGGAGAAGGGGATGACAGAGGATGAGATGGATGGCATCACCGACTCAATGGATATGAATCTGAGTAGACTTTTGGAGTTGGGAATGGACAGGGAGACCTGGCATATTGCGGTCCACGGGGTCTCAAAGAGTCAGACACCACTGAGTGACTGAACTGAACTAAACTGATTGCTGTTTTACCTGTGATAGGTCCTGTTAGCAATACAAGCAACCTCACAGCTAACATTAAAAGGAGAGACTTGTGATGTGAATTTATAGAAAGAAGGTCTCAAAGCTTTATCTTTACATCTGGGATCAAGCATCATCACCTGTTTGGATTGGACAGATCGAAAGCCTCTATTCTGTTTTGTGAGAAGTATATTGGTTTTAGTCCATGCAGAAGTTTTTACAGTTTTCAAGTTATGTGTATGACCCTATAAATTTTTGCCTTTTAAAAACTTAGACCCTTTGATTTAAGATTTTGAAGCATCATTGCCTTCTATATTAGGACTCGGTGATGCTGCCAATTCAGGTATATACAGTGAAGGGCAATGGTGGCCAAGATAAATGCAAACAATGAATTATCCAAAATCTTTTCTTTCCCCTAAGTACTTTTTCTTACATTGGAATACAAACACCTTATGGAATGCACCTTTAAAAATATAATTTTCAGATAATCTGCCTGTGGACTATTGGAGAAACTATATTTACCTTTGTCTCTTTCACTAAGAAAATTATACTCAAATATAGTAATAAGGATGAAGCACAACCTTGCATAACCAGAGGGGCCGTGGGGTGAAGTGAGTGAATGGCTAGTGGAAAGACACTTGAGGGAAAGCAGGTTGCATTTTTCAGATTGCATTCAGAATGTGCTAAGTGATTAAAACAGAATGGAAGGAGATGGCTTCTCAGGTGGTGCGAGTGGTGAAGAACCTGCCTGCCAATGCAGGAGATGTAAGAGACAAAGATCCACAGATTTGATCCTTGCTTTGGGAAGACCCCCTGGAGGAGGACATGGCAACCCACTCCAGTATTCAGCCTGGAGAATCATGAGGACTATTGGAGAAACTATATTTACCTTTGTCTCTTTCACTAAGAAAATTATACTCAAATATAGTAATAAGGATGAAGCACAACCTTGCATAACCAGAGGGGCCGTGGGGTGAAGTGAGTGAATGGCTAGTGGAAAGACACTTGAGGGAAAGCAGGTTGCATTTTTCAGATTGCATTCAGAATGTGCTAAGTGATTAAAACAGAATGGAAGGAGATGGCTTCTCAGGTGGTGCGAGTGGTGAAGAACCTGCCTGCCAATGCAGGAGATGTAAGAGACAAAGATCCACAGATTTGATCCTTGCTTTGGGAAGACCCCCTGGAGGAGGACATGGCAACCCACTCCAGTATTCATGCCTGGAGAATCATGTGGACAGAGGAGCCTGGTGGGCTACAGTCCATGGGGTCGCAAAGAGCTGGACATGACTGAAGTGACTTAGCAGCTGCAGCAGCACATACTGATGGTTATTGCATATATGAAAAATCTTAACAGAGCAATTCTTTAAGCCATTTGATTTTAAATATTCATCTATCTTCTATAAGAATTTTATTTATTTGTCTTTTCAGACTTGTGAAAAATAAAGACTCTGGCCAAATAAATTTATATGGACTTTTTTTTAGTTGAAGGAAAGTTAAATTTAAATATTCTCTTTCTTCACTATGTTAGCAGTAAATAATGATATCTAAGTGATAATAAGAGCTACATTTCATTGCCTATAATTGCCTGTGCAGGCAGAGTGCATATGTGTCTACATATATGTTCTCTTGGATTCTCCAGAAATCTTGGGAAGGGCACGTTAACCCCCTGGGATGCTAAGGTTCCGAAAGTTTGGATAAGTCACTGAAGGTCACAGAGCTAGAAAGGAGCAGACCTGAGGCAAGATCAGTCTGACTCCGCCATCCATATATTTTGCAAAATCCTAAATAGTCATGGATGACAGCTCTGTGTCCTCTGAAAGAATAGAACCGTCTTCAAGTAAAACTACGGTGCGTTAGTTCAGAGATGGGAAACCACCGTCTGTCTCATTGCAGTGACTTCTCTTCATCCAGTTTAACTGTCAGACAGGCGTGTCACCGCTTTCGTTTCTAGAACCTCTGAGTCTGTGTCTAAGGAGCACCTTGTTCTCTCTGGAGGCCTCTGTGAAGTGTCAGCCTACCCCTTGCGTGGCTTCATTACTTGACATGAGTTAATGCTATGCTTAATGGGAATGCCTTAATCTCTCTGTTTCGGTATAAACAATTGTGTAATTGTTCTAATACACGCCAAGGAGCAGGAGTTCATTCATCCAAAAATATTGGCTCACTTTGCCAGGCACTGAATGTAGAATAGTAAAGAAAATAGACATTGTGCCCACTTTGCTGATGTTACTTCTCTATATGAAAAAAGGTAAGCATCATGATTTCTAATGATTTCTAGAAGCCAGGTGATTATAATTTGCTCCAGTGAGTTCTCTGTGAGCTGTTAGCATTCTTAACCTGAGCACATTTTGTAATAAGAGGAATCTACTTCTAAGGAAAATAGTTTCCTCATCTCTGCCTTGAAAAAAATGAAACGTATATTTTTTTATACAATGGAATATTTCTCAGCCATAAAAAGAAGTGAAACTGGATCATTTTTAGAACTGTGGGTGGACCCAGAGACTGTCATATACAGTGAAATAAGTCAGAAAGAGAAAAACAAACATTGTATATTAATGCATATATATGGAATCTAGAAAAATGGTATAGGTGACCTTATTTGCAAAGCAAAGATAGAGACACAAACATAGGGAACAAATATCTGATACCAAGGAGGGAGAGAGGGATGGAATGAATTAAGAGATTGGGATAGATACATATACACTATGTATAAAGTAGATAACTAGTGAGAACCTACTGTATATCATAAGGAACTCTACTTAATGGACTCTGGTGACCCGAATGGGAAGGATATAAAAAGGGAAGAAACATGTGTATATGTATAGCTGATTCACTTTGTTGTACAGCAGAAACAAACACAAAACTGTAAGGTAACTATAATCCAATAAAAATTAATTTAAAAAATACATGAGTAAGTATAAAGTACTATGGAAATAATAGGGTTTGAGACACATGTTTGCCTGTTGACATGACTTAAAACTATTAATTGTTGTAAATATCAGTGATTATTGCATATATTTTATATAAAGTACTAAGGTACACAAATGATTGTGTAAGATACACAAATTATTATATTTCCCTTTACATTCAGTCCTTTTCCTCCCCAAATGTTGTACGTCTTAGTTATACCCAATTGATATAACTAAGATTCACAAAGACCTAGACAGCTTAAGCCCTAAGCTTTTGCAGAACTGTTTCCAAATATTGGGTCATCCTTCCCAGCATATTAGCTCGGACTCCTGCCACGTCTGCAAAGAACAGATTCTCATTATAATTTCATCCAAACCTCAGTGTCATCCTTCCTATTTATTGGAGTTGGATTGGATTCACGACCCCACCCCTACCATCTTGCTATGTAATTTTGGCCCCTTGTTGAGTCTGCCCCTGAGACTGTTCCTGGAAATGATTTCCCCCTACATGTGCTGGCTCTCTGGGCTGTTCTGAACATGTTTGGGAAGAGAGTTTCAGTGCTTCGGGTCTGTGAATTTGGCCACAGTGTGAATAGCTGGGTCGTGTTCCTGGCCTCAGAGGAACTTGGAGTCTGGCCTACGAGGTTGCTTGATGAATACAGTCATGGAATTTGGAGCTGAACAAGGCCTTAGAGACAACTTTGTTCAACCATTTCAAACAGATGCAGACACTCCAGAGCCAAGAGAGGTCAAATGATTAACCCAGGGTCTCAGGATGAACTTGTAGCAAAAGCCAGACCAGAATTCAATTCTCTCCTCCAAAGACCACCCTCTTCCCATGGCTACGTGTGTGTGTGCTCAGTTGTATCTGATTCTTTGAGACCCCATGGATGTAGCCTGCCAGGCTCCTCTGTCCACAGGATCTTCCAGGAAGAACGCTGGAGTGGGTTGCCATTTCCACGGCTCCATACACAGGCTGTAACTTTTGGCTTGCCTTGGTCTTAATCTAATAAATAGGATGGAACATTGTAAAGTTTGGATGGCTTTATAATAAGGATTAGCTTATTGTTTTTTGTAATTGAGCAGATATCTGGCTTGATATCTGACTGAACAAAAGGAGAATAGTACAGCAAAGCAACTATATTATTGATCAGTAGCATAATTTTAAAGCAGTTAAAAATTTATGTATCTTTGAGTGGCTTGTAAATAACAGAATCACTGTGGTTTTGTTTTGTTTTGTTTTGTTTTGTTTTTTTACTAGTGAAGTGTAGTTGATCTACAGCATTGTGTTAGTTTCTGGTGTACAGTTAGGTTATTCAGTCATATGTATATATACTTGTTTCATATTCTTTCCATTATGGATTATCGCAGTATATTGAATACAGTTCCCTGTGCTATACTGTAGGACCTTGTGTATCCATTTATCTATCTTGTATGTGACAGTTTGATCGACTAACTCCAAACTTCCATTTCATACCCCCAAACCCACCTTCACCTTGGCAACCGCAGCCTGTTCTCTGTGTCATATTTTAGGTCATGTGTAATTGATATCATATGATATTTGTCTTTCTTTGTCTGACTTAGTAGGATTATCTCTAGGTCCACGTGTCTACCAATGGCATGGTCCACCTTTTTGATGGCTGAGTAGTATCCCATTTTATATATGTACCACATCTTCTTTATCCATTCATTTGTTTATGGACATTAAGCTGCTTCCACGTCTTGGCTCCTGTGCCCGCCGTTCTCTCTCACTCTACTAGCCACGGTACAAGTAAGGAAATGCTCCCAGGTCAATGCTTGTCCCCATACAGGATCCTTGCTTCCCCCGAGTATGTATACTGTCTTGAGAGCAGTGTAACCAGTCAGTGTTCCAAAACTTTGCTTAAAACCTACTCTTTCCTTCAACAAACATTTATTAAGCACCTATTATGTGCAAAGATATGTTCTAAGAACTAGAGTCACGTAAATGAACAAGGTCAACAAATACCCTGCTCTGTGAAACTTAGTCTTATGGGGGAGAGAGGACCACGTTATTCTGGAGAAAGATAAGCATGGAAAGGAAGGGAGAGGAAAAGGTGCGTGTGTGCAATTCTAAACAGTGTTGTAAGGGGCACCCTCTCAGAAGGTGACGTTGTACAGAGACGTGAAGGAATGGAGGAAGAAAGTTATCTAATTTTCTGGGAAAAGATGATTCTAAGCAGTAGGAACAGTAAGCACAGAAGCCTTGAGGCGAGATCAGGCCTGTGGGGATTGAGGACCAGTGAGGAAGCGGAAGCAGCAGAGTGGGGGCACTTGCAGGCCATTCTACGGGCATGTGCTTTTCTCTGGGTAAGATGGGAAGCCGGGTAGATTTTGAGCAGGCTCATGATCTGACCATGTTTACAGCTTTGCAAGGATGACTCAGTCTGCTAACGGGCTGAATTGAGAATAAGATATGGAAATAGGGAGATCAGTGAGGACGCTGTTTATTATAAGAACCCAGGAGAGAGAGGTCCATGGGCTGGACCATGGGCGGCACCCAGAGAGGTGAAAAGTCTGTGAATCCTGAATGCTTTTAAAAGCAGGATTTATAGGATTTAATGACTGAAAGCAGACAGAAAAAGGAAGAGGGGAGTCCAGGGTGACATAGAGTTTTATGACCTGAGCCACTGAAGGGTTACCATTTACAAGATGCAGAGGGCTGGAGAGGAGTGAGTTAGGGTGGACACAGTGTCTGTGGGACCTGCAAGTGAGTTGGCAGCTGGGCATGTGCATCTGGAGATGAAAGGACAGGACTGGAGAGATGGCTTGGAGATGGAATTTAAACTCCTGAGACTTGATAAGATCGCCCTGTGGGGACTGTATGTAAGGGTGGGAAGACAAGATCTAGATGCAAGTGAATAATCAATCACCTCTCTTCTCCATAGAAACATGAAGACCAGGTATACATTGTAAGTTAATTGTTTTACTTTCATTTAACGTGGAGGGTAGAATTTTTTTTTAACATAGAATGTAAAATTAGGTTATTGAAAGTTAAGGTTAGTAAGTAAGTTTAGATATTTGTGCATGCACATGCAGGCAGGCATGGATACATGCTTTCAGATGGCTTAGAAGAAGGGAGACAGAGTTGAATGGGATCTTTTTGAAACAGCCCAGGATGAAGGTAACAGCGGTTACAAGCCTTGAGGCAAATCTTTCTTCCTGGGCCTACCTCTGATTATCTGATGAGTGTGCTATCTGTTTCCATGTTGCAAAGCACAAGAGGAACCTGTGTCATTTCATCAGATACATAATGGAGCATTGTTTTAATTTGGGGGAAAGAAATCCGAGTAGCACTTCTTGAAGATCACTTCATTCTTCTGCTATTGTTCCCCCACCCCTTCTGCCCCATCAGTGGTTGCTTTTTTATTTTATTTTTATTTTACTTTACGATACTGTATTTTGTTTTGTTCTGGGTTGGTTTTTTTTTTTTTTTTTTTTTTTTTTTTTTTTTTTTTTTTTTTTTTTTTTTT